>ML780371.1:236280-247216 GCA_009831015.1 Picea engelmannii | reverse complement strand
CAGTGTCCAAGAAAGGTAAAGTGTTGAACTTCTCAAAGAATTATTTTCTCTTCCATATTTTTAGGCATCTTGGGAAATTCAATGGATACAATTGGCAATCATCTCGTTTTTAAAAGGCATGAAATTAGCAGTTCCATATTTGGAGTATTAGGTGGGATTCAAAAGGTCAACACCTGACATCATTTTAGCTTATCCTGGGCATCAAAACCAGTAGAATATCTTTTGAATCTCAAAGTTCCAATATTCGAGAAACCTTACAATTTGTTTTAGATTTGATGACAACAAATTTTTTGCAATTCCCGTCATATTTCAGGAAGGGAATTTCGGGCCTAATTTTTTACCAAACCGTAAGGCATTTTCTGAAACCGTTCACAACCCACCTCGCAAATGGATCCATTTACCTTGATCCCGGAGGGTTTCCTAAATTTATCAATGGTTTAGGAGAAATATGCATCTGAGCAGGGAAAATGTTCCAAAATTTCCAGTGACTGAGCACATGGCAGCAGGGAAAGTTTTATCAATGGCAATGAATCTCCATTCCCAAGCAGTCAAGTCAACTCCAAATCACAGAGGATAAACACCAAATCCATGATTTCATTGATTTAATTCCATGAACGCATCAAAGTAAAGATATGTTTGCCATGAATGAAACATTTATAGTTTTATCAAAATAATAACTTGTGGCAATAAAAGATGACAGTTGAATATATATCTCAAATTTCAATGGATTAGATCAACATCCCAAGAAGCCCATCTCAGATCTAGATTTCCGGGTAGAGCATTCATTTCTAGATTCTCTTCTACAAATCAGAGATTTGTTTCCTTTGAATGAAATTGGTTCTTAATAGCTGGTATTGTATTGTTTATTTAAATGACTGTTTTTCTATTGTTTATTTAAATGACCATTTAATAGTTGGTGGTGTGCAAAAGAAAGACTTTGTTTCTGATTGTAAAGTCTAGAACTCATTTCATTTTACACTCGATTCTAAAGGCCATATGATGAGCAGACTCTCTCCTATGCTCTCTTATTCTTCATTTTCTTACTTCAAAAGCATGTTGTCTTTGCACAACATTGAATATATCTTGTTATGTTGGTAACACAATGATTATTTTACTGTTTTCTTGCCCATTACAAGACTTGTTCTTGAGTACATTATTCTTTGTTTCTGAATGATATTTAGGATCAAGAATCTTCCTATGTGAGTGAACAGATTGAGAACTTGCATGCTTATTTCTTCTAATGATTTTATCTGCCTCATTAGATTGACTACCATTGATTAAGTAAGTGTGATAGGAACTTAATTTGCGATCAAAGATTGATGTTTTCCTTTTTCATCCATTGCTGAAAACTCAAACCTTTTTTAAAACCCAATATACATTTTTCTATAAAATCCATTGCAATAACTTGATGATTCCATAGCTTACCCTTTAACATTCAAGTGCAACTTGAGGGACTAATAGTGGGTATTTTTTGTATCTATTTATATTTTAAAACAATGTGTGTATTATAGATTGAACCCTCATTTAAAAGAGTTTGATAGGGATTGTAAGCTCCTTGTCCCATGAGGTGTTCATATTTTTGAGTTGAGAAAAATGTATAAATATTCTCCTTATTGCTATGGTTTATGATGTATTCTTGATTGAATTTTCTATTAATTCGAAGTAATTAGGAAAGAAAATGATTAAAAAGGCTTTAGGAAATATTATTGAGTAATATTAGATATTTTCTTAAATTCGATTTGAATTGTTGTGATTTTGTACAGAAAACAGGCAATTGTTGTTACCTCAAGAAAACTAAATCGATCCTGAAGATGCATAGGCCATTTGAGATTGAAGAGATTGGGTGCAAAATAGTTTAAAGGAAAATTGACTCGTTATTTTGTAATCTTCATAAATAGTAAAAGCGATCCCGGGGATCTCTCGATCCTCAGGATAGCTTAATTTACTTATTTTTCATTGTAATATATAAAGGATGGTGAACAATAGAGACATATCCAAGAAATTTATCCGAGCATTCAAATCTATGAATTGTTTACATTCTATACATCAGCCCATTGTAAATGAGTTCTTAATTATGGAATTAATGAAAGATTTGAGCGTTTTGATCATCTTTGCGTACTGAGTTTTTAGTAGCAGTACCTTTTGAAGAACGTGGGCCCATTCGGAAGGAGTTACTGTCTCATCTGTAATTGTATCAATTATGTTTTTGTTCCGTGATTTGAAATTTCCTTGCAACAGTTAAGATAAATTCGTAAGTGTGTTGATTCTTTTATGAATTAATTATGTTGTTCATTTACAGAGAATAGATGTTTTATTTGAAGATCATCAATTATTGTTCCATTTCCAATTACTGTTAATTTATCGCTTGTGGATTCCTTTCATTTTCACATACATTGTTCCTTTTATCAAATTTGCATTTGTCGTTCCTTTCGCTTAATTCGTATTTGGTGTTCCTTCTTAAATATACAATAGTTCATTGTTCTTTTCCAGCAGGTTAAATAATCATTGATAGATTGATTCATTAAGTGTTTTCACAGATTAAATTACTATTCCCTAGATAAATGAATTCACTAAATTGATTGATGCTTTGATTCATGGTGTGTTATTGATCAGATTACAATTCTGTTAAGTGACTTATTTGTTTCAGAGTTTTTAATGACTGTGTGAATACTTGATTATTGCAGTAAACTAGATAGACTTGGATTTGCTTTAACTGAATTATCTACACGTTTTAAACCTACACAACTATGTGCATAGACTTTGTTGATATTATTGAAAGAAAATAAGAATCCTCGGTTGATAAATTAATGTCATACTAAGTTTGTTTTTAGGACATCTATAGAGCCCAACATTTTGGCATTGTTGCAAGGAAGAATGTCAAAGATAGCATAGGTTGCATCTCTGGAGGATAAAGTATTGAAAACGGAAGGTAAGAACCAATGTAGGCAACAAGTAAAATCCTTGTGCCAACACCTCCCTTCAGCTGATGCATAGAGGTTATATAGGTGCTTAGAATTTGTGTTAGTGTGTATGACTAAGAAGAAAGAACCTGAAAAATCAAAATCCCCACCAAAAACTACAAAATCCCAGGGCCCGATGCCCCCTAGAAGGAGCACTTTCATAGACGAAATTATCCGAAAAGATGAATCTCAAACCTCGGTTGGACCTTGAAAAGGATCCACCTGAATCCATCAAGCAAAAAATTCACCAACTGCAACTCATGATGAGGTTCATAGTGGAACTAAAGGGACTGAGCAAAGTTTTCAAAATACACATACTCCACTTTCCAGTCCTTTAGACAAGGGAAATTCTTGTAATTTGGAAGAAGGAGAAGGGGAGACCAGTGGAATTGCTGAGGCAAATCCACCACCACCTGAACCTGGATCTCCTGTGATTCTTATAGGAGAAGGAACACCTGAAATCCCAGATATAGGTAGCGTGATTAAATCTCCAAAGGGACCAAGTAATCAACCACCTCAAGTAGAACACCCAAAACAAGAAATCCCTGAAGGTTATTGGCATATTTTTGACCAAATGGCACAGCAAAATCAGCAACGACCCCTGACTTCCACTTTGGAATATCCTATAATTGATTCAGTTGCTAATGCCCCAATGAAAGCCATTCCACTGCAGAATCTTCCAACTTTCCATGGATTGATATCAGGAGACCATGACGCATTCTTATTCGAGTTTGATGTCCTATATAGAGGCTATGACTACACCTCTGAACCCCAGAAACTGAAACTATTTCCTTCCATTTTGAAAGGGGAAACTTTACGATGGTTTATGGGACTAGGAGGGGGAACTATAAATTCATGGGATGAAATGAAACAAACCTTCCTTATGAAATATCAAGACTACTGTAGAACCAGGGATTTAAAGGATGAAATCTTTAAAATGATTGCAAAAGAAAATAAAACACTAGAAGAATATGTTGAAAGGTTTCAATATAACTTGCAGATATCACCTCACGGTACACTACCAGGTGAGGTACTCAAAGCCACTCTAATAAAAGGTATGAAGGATGAATGGGTAGAAACATTGAATTTAATGGGAAAAGGTGATATTTATCAAGAAACATATGATAACATTGTCCAACTGTGCATCAGGTGTTCACGAGGAAGTACACAAACCAGATCGAGAATACAGGCTCCCATCACCAGAGATAGTAACATTACTAGCGGGAGCATCACCTGAGCAGAAGTTGGTAATCTTTTAGAGAATTTTAAAATTGAAATTTTGAGTACTCTGACTACACAATTGGATGTTCTGCAGGCTAAACAAAAACAAGCAGAAGTAGAATAGTCATTGGCCATATTTTTCCCATGATGCAGAAGAAAACATGGTTCGAGGGAGTGTCCCTTGGATGTGGTTAAGATTTCTGCCATCTGTGCCAAAGACCGTGCAACAGAACAATACCCATCACTCCCAGGATGAAAATTTGTCTTTAAAGAAGCATAAGAGGAAATAAAACTAGTATATCTTATGGCTCAGCGTCGCCAATGGTAGGCTCATCCCCTAGGTACGCTACAAGATCCATCTTCTTTATTTTCTGGATAGTATAATCAACATCATAATTCTGGAAACGCATGGCAGGGTCAACCATTTTCTAACCCCACCTGGAAGTCCCAAAAATATCTTACTGCACCCTAGACAAATCAACCAGTTACTAATCCTACTTGGCCTAACTCGCAATACCCTACCCCATTTTTTTAGAATTCAAATAACAACCCCTATCCTTCACAGTGGACTAGCATAGCTGCCCAAGCCCCCAATTGGAATAAAAAATGGCAGTGCCCCATGGGACTGACCAATCAACTCATGGGAATGGCTCCTCAAGCTCAACCCACTTTACAAGATCCACTTCAATTACCCCAGAATCCTTAACCTCAAATGCGCCCTCAATTACTAGCTCAACCCAACCCAAATCCTAATAACAGACCAACCCAGCTCGTGCAAATTGTCGAGAATTTGGAGGGTGAAATAAATTCCGTAGGGTGCAACGAACTTCGATTGAAATCAGGGAGTGTAATTTCTCCTGAGGAAAAAAACGTTCATTAAGAACAGGAGAATGAGATACAACCAACAATAAAACCATCGACTGTGGTCATAACAGAAGAAACAGAATAGGGGGAAAACACAGTCAAGTAACAGAATTATGATGAAGACGTAATTCCTCCTCCCCCGTTTCCCGAGAGGCTAATGATAGAAAAACCAGTGGTATATCCTAACTTTGATATCGTCGGGGAACTAAATAATCTATGTGTTAAAATTCCACTACTCTAGGATTTACAAGACATCCCAATTTATGCAAAAACAATTAAGGAATTATGTGGGAATAAGCTCGGAAGGAAAACTAAAGATCCATCAATTGTTCACGTAGTAGGGACTTTGTCCGATCTTATTCTAGGCAAGCAGGAGTCGATCAAGTAAACAAACCCAAGGAATCATGTGGTAATAGTTCATATACAAGGTTGTTCTTTTCCAAATACACTAGTATATTTGGGGGTATCCATCAATATTCGACCATTTATCATATCCTTCAAACCTACATCAATTATGTTAGAATTGGATGATAGATTGGTGGTTAAAATAGTCGACACATTACAAGACATAGCAATATCAGTCGAATCTTGGGAATAACCAGCTGATTCCTAGTTATCAACCCAAGAAGTAGACTCGATGGACACCCATTGATATTGGGACGACCGTGGCTAGCAACAATAGATGCATACATAGGATGTCACACACGCAACATGATAATTGCTAGAGGAAGTGCTACAAAGAACCATATCCTGTATCCTCCTGCTAAACCAAATATTCCTGTCATACATCAGTAGTTGCAACCACCTAGATATCCAACAGAAAACCTATGATGTCCTCTCACGCTGGAAGAAGCTCTTGGGCTAAAAAACAAACTAGAAGATGATGTGATCAGTAGCTTCATTAACAACCCAGCTGTTATAGGCAACCCAACTTGTCAAATGCTAAAAGTTGTTTTAGATAATGAAACACAGGGAGATACTTTGGAAGAATTGACGGAGAAACATATTCCCACTACTTCCGTCCATAACAACATTTCAGTTGAAATCGCACTAGGAATATTTTTAAATATTAATGCCAATTTGAATGAGCAACAACAACAAAAATTGATTTAGATCCTCTCGAAATATCAACATGATTTTGCTTGGGAGTATCCCAACATGAAGGGAGTTGATCCCCAACTTTGCACACATCATATCTATATTGAAAAATATGCCCGACCCATCTGACATCCCCAATGAAGATTGAATTCTCATCTCAGGGACGTTGTTAAAGAAGAATTATAGAAACTGTTGGATGTAGATTCATATATTCTATTTCAGACAGCCGATAGGTCTCTCTGCTAGTAATTGTCCCTATGAAGAATGGGAAGTGGAGAATCTATGTAGACTACATAAAAATCAATAAATCTACCAATAAGGACCACTTTCCCTTACCTTTTATTGATCTGGACCTTGATACTTTAGTAGGGAAGCAATTTTTCTCCTTCCTAGATGGCTTCAGCGGTTATAATCAGATTCAGATTGTTCCGAAAGACTAGGATAAAACTACATTTACATGTCCCTGGGGTACCTTTGCCTATCGAGTATTTCCCTTTGGATTATGTAATGCTCTAGCTACATTCCAGAGAGCTATTTTAAACATATTTTCTGATTTGATTAATGAAGGACTTTAAGTTTACATGGATGATTTTACCTCTTATGGCACTGACTTTGATCAGGCTTTAAGCAATCTGGAAAAGGTACTGCAACGATGCATTGCTACTAGGATATGTTTGAGTCATGAGAAATGTCATATGATGATGACCGAAGGCGTGGTTCTAGGACACTATGTTTCTGCAGACGAAATCAAGGTAGATCCAACAAAAATAGAGGTAATCCTTAATCTGCCTACACCTCGTACACAAACATAGGTACGTAGTTTCCTTGGATGTGCAAGATATTATCGCAAATTCATAGAAATGTTTTCAAGAATAAATACACCTTTACATGCTTTAACTGGTAATGTGGAATTTCAGTGATCTGATAAGTGTGATGTTGCATTTGTATAACTCAAAAGGCTGGTTTCAACAACACCGGTGCTGAGAGGACCAAACTGGAAATTACCATTTCACATCTCTTCAGATGCACTTGATATCACCATAGGCACTATCCTTGGACAGGAAGAGGACAATAAACCTTATGTTATTTATTTTATTATCAAAAATTTCACTTCTGCCAAATTTTTAGTCATTATACATGCAATTAATAAATTTTGCCACTATATAATAGGTTATCTGGTTGTTCTGTATAATGATCATTATGCTATCAAGTATTTAGCTAACAAACCAATTACTAATGGACGGGTTACTTGATGTTTTTTTCTATTGCAGGAATTCAACATCACCATTAAGGATCAGTCCGGAAAAGAGAATCTTGTTGAAGATTTCTTGTCTCGCGTACGAAAAATAGATAACTCTTTGATAGTTGAATACCAATTCCCTGATGAACACTTGTTCACTATCACTATTAAGACGCCTTGGTACGTTGATGTGGTGAATTATCTGGCAGCTGGGAAACTACTAGCACACCTGTCATCAAGAGAAATAAAACTAATCGTTCAGGGTAGTGCACGGTTTACCTGGATTGGTGGATATCTTTTCCACACGGGGTTTGATCTTCAGATCCAAAGATGTGTCAGAGATGATGAAATTTATGATGTCTTGAAGGCAGATCACAATGAGCCCTATGGTGGACATTTTGCAGACCGCAGAACTGGGAATACGGTTTTGCATATGGGCTACTATTGGCCCTCAATATTCAAAGATGCAAAGAAGTATGTCCAGGCCTGTGACAACTGTCAGAGGATGGGTTAACCAAGTCAAGCTGATGAAATGACCCTACAAGCACAAGTGGTGGTGGAACCTTTCGAGAGATGGGCACTAGATTTTGTTGGCCCCTTCAACCCAAAATCAAACCAGAAAGATTATATACTAGTTGCAACAGACTATATGAACAAGTGGGTAGAAGCGGTGGCTCCTCCAAACGCAACTGAGGAAGCAGTCATTAAGTTTCTCTTTGAATTATTTCTACGCTATGGATTACCTAGGGAAGCAATCACTAACGGAGGGTTGTAATTTAAAACACATAAAATCACGACCACTCTGTGTAATTGTCATATTAAACACAGAGTTACCTCCCCATAACATCCACATGAAAACAAACAAGTGGAAAGCACCAATAAATTCTTGGAGGCAATATTGACAAAAACAGTTTCGACAAACCGTCAAAATTGGGTAATCGAGCTTCCAAATGCCTTATGGGCCTATCGCACAACATGGAATAACACTACTGGCTACTCTCCTTATCACCTATTCTTTTGCAAAGAGCCTATATTTCCAATTGAATTTGAGATCAAGACTCTAAGAATGGCCTAGGAAATTGGACTGGATCTTACCGAAGCACACACACAATGCTTACAACAACTCAATGAGTTATATGAAGCACACATGTTCTCCCTTCAGCGTACAATTGTTATTTAGCAACAGAGAGCTAGCTGGCACGATAATCATATCAAGAAGAAATCCTTCCAGAAAGGTGATTGGGCGCTTCTCTATGATTCCAGATTTCAGGATTTTCCTGGGAAATTGTAGACAACATGGTTGGGACCGTATGAAATCAATGAAGTTTATGATAATGACACTGTCACTTTAGTTACCATCGACGGGTTTGGTTCTCCTTTTCTGGTAAATGGACATCGGCTATGACTCTACCGTCAACCACTTTCAAAATAATCCTTTTGCCAAGAAGTAAGTAATGAACCTACTGTTCATATTTTAGTTGGCTGGGAAGGTAACCCAGCAGCCTCGGTTCCATGAAATTGTTGTTTTCCCAGCACTGTACATACTGTATATATCTTCCTTTATAGATTTGATTGAGTTTTTAGTTTTTTTACTATCTAGGAGAGTCACTATAGATAGATTATGAGAATACAAACCAGAAAAGATGACTATAATGAAAAATAACTAGCACTCTTTTATGTTCCTTGTTCAAAATTCAAATTGCTCCTGTCTCACTTTGAAGAATCCATCAAATATAAATCTTGTTTTACAAAGGAGATGAATATGTCATTTTTCACAGCAAAAAGTCAGGAGACTGCAATAAAAGTATGCACAAGTGTAGTAAATGGAAAATGAATGCATGACAATACAAACCATCCAATACTTCGATCATTAAATAAACCTACCCATAAAAATTGAATGAATTTAGTTGATGACTAATCAATCCTAGATTCACTAAAAAAAAGTGTCTGCATGTGGTATTCGATTACTTAATTAGATGGTTAAAATTTGAACATCATCATTACCGTTCCCTTTGTTTTTATTGTTGTTCCCTTTGTGGGTAGTGTCGTTCATTTGAAAGTAACGACTGTCATTCGCTTTGTGCAATTGTTGTTCCCTTTGCGGGTAGTGTCGTTCATTTGAAAGTAACGACTGTCGTTCCCTTTGCGCGATTGTTGTTCCCTTTCGAGGTAGTGTCGTTCATTTGAACGGAACAACTATCGTTCCCTTTTTGTTGTGATTGTTGTTCCTTTTGCGAGTCGTATCATTCATTCGAATGTAAAAATTGTCGTTCCCTTTGTCGCGATTGTCGTTCCTTCTTTCCGAGTAACGTTGTTCATTCGAAAAGAAACAATTGTTGTTCCTTTTTGCGGTTGTTCCTATTGTTGTTCCTTTCCTTTGAAAGTAACGATTTTTCACCAACAACACATCCTTCTGATACGTTTAGCCATGCCTTTGGGTACGAACTTCACTAACTAATTTTCAGCAGCATCACTTCTAATTATCATAGTAACAATTTGTCATTTTCTTTTGTGGACTATCTAGCATAACTTATCAAATTATTTTTGGATTGATTTTTACGAATTATCTTAATATTGTTCATAATCCTCAACCACCATAATTCGTTTCTTTCCCCTATATATACATATACTTGAATGATAATTTTCCTTTACATCATAATAAGGAGTCTAAGGCACATTTTTACTTGGAATTCTTACACTTCTTACACCATCCCACACTCTTAAGGAGTAGATGAGCCTCCCTTAATAAAGCCTACAAAAAGAAGAAGAAGATAATAATTAAATATAAATGAAGAAAATAAACTTCTCCCACGAAGGATAGGGGGTCTCATCATGATCCAACCTAACACAATCATAAGAGAATAACATAAGTGGCATTCCCACTATGGATACCACAACAGGGAAATGGCCTTTGGCATTCAATGTCAAAGGAAAAGAGGTCTCATCACAAGCCGACTTATTCACTTAGTTTACGATCTAGTGAGTGGCATTGTCATTAAACCCTAAATGAATATTATAGGTCATATAGGACATGGAAAGTTCATCTAACCACAATAAAACCCTCTAGGAAGTACGTTTGTCCTTGAGTGGAATATGGGTAACATTAGAAGGTTTTGCATAAAAGTGATGAGTCTCAAGCTATGGACCAAAATGAATCTTCTTAGACCCTAGTCCTTGAACTAGGCCTCAAACCACTACATAGACTTGAATCATTATCCTCTTAGGGGGATATGGGCATAATTAAGATATTGACATATATATATATATATATATATATATATATATATATATATATATATATATATATAGTTCTTGAGGCCTTAACCATGGTCGATGAAGGAAAACAAAGGGTGTAAAATCTAAATTAATTTTCTAGGGCTCATAAACCATTAATGACACCTTGAACTTATGACCTTGGAATTGCTCATGGGAGAAAATAAAGGTTCTTAGGACCTAAATGATTATTTTAAGGCTCATGATCAATGAATGAGTCCTTCAGTCACTACACATGCCCTTTAGAGAGGATATTTAGCCTTTGATTGGGATATGGGTG
>ML780371.1:194282-225680 GCA_009831015.1 Picea engelmannii | reverse complement strand
AATTTATTTCCCCTACTTGCATAACTTCTTACACATGGAAAATCTATAGTTCTTATGCACCAGAAAATACAGTTCAAAGTTGTAGAGTGCTACATAAAGTCTTTGTTTTTAATGGGGAAGGTGTTGTTTTAAATTTTGATGGATTCTAAAGAACCAAAATTTTCAAACCGCTATATTAGTGATGGTCATCAATGATTTTTCTTCTCAGTTAAAAAAAATAATAATTCTTCTTTTCTAGCCAATGTTAATATTAGGGATTTCCGTCTCTGGAATACAACTCATATCAGCTAGAAAATTCTTTTGTTAGGCTTGCTAATTCATCCATGAGAGTATGGAGTCATGTAAATTTTGTGAATTTCATGTTTCGCTTATGTCCTGACATCAATATTCAATTGAATAGTGGATATCAAGAGTGCAGAAAGAGGAATGCAACACGTACAAGAAATAATGTGAAGTCCCTGGCAAACTCTACAACTGCAAGTTAGAAAAATTGTTATATGGAGAATCATAACCAAATCATTCCAAATTTGAAGGAGTTACCTGGCAAGTGGCAGAGCATTTTTGGAAGATGTTGATAAGTGTCCAAGAAAGGTAAAGTGTTGAACTTCTCAAAGAATTATTTTCTCTTCCATATTTTTAGGCATCTTGGGCAATTCAAAGGATACAATTGGCAGTCATCTCGTTTTTAAAAGGAATTAAATTAGCAGTTCCATATTTGGAGTATTAGGTGGCATTCAAAAGGTCAACACCTAACATCATTTTAGCTTATCCTGGGCATCAAAACCAACAAAATATATTTTGACTCTCAAAGCTCCAATATTTGAGAAACCTTACAGTCTGTTTTAGATTTGATGACAACAATTTTTTTGCAATTCCCCTCATATTTCAGGAAGGGAATTTCGGGCCTAATTTTCGACCAAACCATAAGGAATTTTCTGAAACCGTTCACAACCCACCTCAAAAATGGATCCATTTACCTTGATCCCAGAGGGTTTTCTAAATTTATCAATGGTTAAGGAGAAATATGCATTTGAGCATGAACAAATGTTCCAGAAATTTCCAGTGACTGAGCACATGGCAGCAGGGAAAATTTCATCATTAGCAATGAATCTCCATTCCCAAGCAGTCAAGTCAACTCCAAATCACAGAGGATAAACACCAAATCCACGATTTCATTGATTCAATTCCATGAACGCATCAAAGTAAATATTTGTTTGCCATGAATGGAACATTTATAGTTTTATCAAAATAATAACTTGTGGCAATAAAAGATGACAATTGAATATATATCTCAAATTTCAAGGGATTAGATCAGCATCCCAAGAAGCCCATCTCAGATCTAGATTTCCGGGTAGAGCATTCATTTCTAGATTCTCTTCTTGTTTCCTTTGAATGAAATTGGTTTTTAATAGCTGGTACAGTATTGTTTATTTAAATGACCATTTTTGTATTGTTTATTTAAATGACCATTTAATAGTTGGTGGTGTGCAAAAGAAAGACTTTGTTTCTGATTGTAAAGTCTAGAACTCATTTCATTTTACACTCAATGCTAAAGGCCATATGATGAGAAGACTCTCCCCTATGCTCTCTTATTCTTTATTTTCTTACTTCAAAAACATGTTGTCTTTTCAAAGCATTGAATATATCTTGTTATGTTGATAACACAATGGATATTTTACTATTTTCTTGCCCATTACAAGGCTTGTTCTTGAGTACATTATTCTTTGTTTCTGAATGATATTTAGGATCAAGAAACTTCCTATGTGAGTGAATAGAATAGGAACTTCCATGCTTCTTTCCTCTAATGATTTTATCTTCCTCATTAGATTGACTACCATTGATTAAGTAAGTGTGATAGGAACTTAATTTGCGATCAAAGATTGATGTTGTCCTTTTTAATCCACTACTGAAAACTCAAACCTTTTTTAAAACCCAATATACATTTATCTATAAAATCCATTGCAATAACTTGATGATTCCATAGCTTACCCTTTAGCATTGATCAAGTGCAACTTTAGGGACTAATAGTGGGTATTTTTTGTATTTATTTATATTTTAAAACAGTGTGTGTATTGTAGATTGCACCCTCATTTAAAAGAGTTTGATAGGGATTGTGAGCTCCTTGTCCCATGAGGTGTTCATATTGTTGAGTTGAGAAAAATGTATAAATAGTCTCCTTATTGCTAGGGTTTATGATGTATTCTTGATTGAATTTTTTATTAATTCAAAGTAATTAGGAAATAAAATGATTAAAAAGTCTTTAGGAAATATTATTGAGTAATATTATATATTTTATGAAATTTGGTTTGAATTGTTGTGATTTTATACAGAAAATGGACAATTATTGTTACCTCAAGATAACTAAAGCGATCATGAAGATCCATAGGCCATTTGAGATCGAAGTGATCGGCTGAAAAACAGTTTAAAGGAAGATTGACTCGTTATCTTGTAATCTTTATAAATAGTTAAAGCGATCGTGAGGATCTCTTGATCCTCAGGATGGCTTAATTTACTTATTTTTCATTGTAATATATAAAGGATGGTGAACAATAGAGACATATACAAGAAATTTATCCAAGCATTCAAATCCCTAAATTGTTGACATTTTGTACAACAATCCATTGTAAATGAGTTCTCAGTTATGGAATTAATGAAATCCTTGAGCGTTTTGATCATCTTTGCGTACTAGGTTTTTAGTAGCAGTACCTTCTGAAGACCATGGGCCCAGTTGAAAGGAGTTACTGTCTCATTTGTAATCGTATCGATTCTATTTTTGTTTTTGTTTTTGGCTATATTTTTCCCATGATGTAAAAGAAAACATGGTTAGAGGGAGTGTCCCTTGGATGTGGTTTGGGTTTTCGCCATTTGTGCCAAAGACCATGTGATAGAGAAATTCTCATTACTCCTAGGACTGAAAGTTGTCTTTAAAGAAGTAGAAGAGGAAACAAAACTAGTATAACTGACGGCTCAGCGTCGCCAATGGCAGGCTCATCCTCTAGGTATGCTACAAGATCCCTCTTCATTCTTTTATGGATAGTATAATCAATAACATAATTATGGAAATGCATGGTAGGTTCAACCATTTGCTAACCCCACTTGGCAGTCCCAACAATATCTTACTGCACCCTAGCCAAATCAACCAATTGTTAATCCTACTTGGCCTAACTCACAATAGCCTACCCCATTTTGACATAATTCAAATAACAACCCCTATCCTTCACAGTGGACTAGCACAACTGCCCAAACCCCCAATTGGAATCAAAACTGGAAGCGCCCCATGGGGCTGATCAATCAACCCATGGGAATGGATCCTCAAGCTCATCCCACTTTATAAGCTCCGCTTCAATTACCCCGAAATCCTCAACCTCAAATGTGCCCTCAATTACTAGCTCAACCCAACCCCAATCCTAATAACAAACCAGCCCAGCTCATGCAAATTGTTGAGAATTTGGAGGGTGAAATAAATTCTGTAGGGTGAAACGAACTTCACTTGAGATAAGGGCGCGTAATTTCTCTTGAGGAAACCAACGTTCATCAAGAATAGGAGAATGAGATACAACCAACAATAAAACCATCAACTGTGGTCATAACAAAAGAAACATAACAGGGGGAAAACATGATCGAGAAACATAATTATGATGAAGACATAATTCCTCCTCCCCCGTTTCCAGAGAGGATAATGATATCAAAACCACCTGTATATCCTAACTTTGATATCTTCGGGGAAATAAAGAATCTATGTGTTAAAAATCCACTCTTCCAGGCTTTACAAGACATCCCAATTTATGCAAAAATAATTAAGGAATTATGTGGGAAGAAGCCTAGAAGGAAAACCAAAGATCCATCAACTGTTCACGTAGTAGGGACTTTGTCTGATCTTATTCTAGTCAAGCAGGAGCAGGTCAAGTACACACACCCAGGGAATCCCATGGTAACAGTTCAAATACAGGGTTTTTCTTTTCCAAATACACTGGTAGATTTGGGGGCAACCATCAATATTATGACCATTGAGGCCTGTAATGTCCTAGGTAACATCTCATTCGAACCTACTTCAATTATGTTAGAATTGGCTGATAGATCAGTGGTTAAACCAGTCGGCACATTACAAAACATAGCAATATCGGTCGACTCCTGGGAATACCCAATTGATTTCCTAGTTATCAACCCAAGAAGTGGACTCGATGGACACCCATTGATATTGGGACGACTGTTGGGCCCGAGATATGATCAATTTATGACAGTTATTAGATACTTTTTGTCGATTGTACATATGTGTTTTTCACGTTTTGAAGGAGCTTTTTGAATAATTTTATGCTAAAACGGTATGATCGACACTAGGTACGTATGATTCGTGTTTAATGATTATAATAATAATAATAATAATCTATTTTTAAGGTCACGGCCAAGCCACACCAAATTGGAGTATGAGACCCCCTTGTTTGTGGGACAAGGGACCCCCCTCTGCCTAGCGATTTGACTGGTAAAGTATATTGAGTATAATTCATCATGTTTTTACACTTCCAAGGATCTGACTCATGTTTTTTGGTGTTATAGGGAGAAAACACACCATGTTTCTGCTTCCGGCACTTAGTCCATCACTCCTTCCAACACTCGATCCGGTACTTGATCCGGCACTACGTCCAACACTGCGTCATGCACAAAAATGGTGGGCAAATTGGTGGTTATGGTATTGGTGGCCAGTGATAGGCGAATTGGGAACGTGGGTTTTTTTCATGCTTTCCCCCTTCAGCTACTGAACTCCCAACAACTCAATTTTAATTGTTCAATAGGGCGATTATTGGCTCGCTCTGTTTCAATAGTTAGGGCATCATTTAATGTAAATTGCCGAATTTAGAAGTGGTTCGACCCTCCTGTGGTCGACCACTTGGTATGTAAACATTATAAATACCATCGAGGTGGTCAGATAATTGTTAAGCATTAGAAGCATCAGTGTGATAGAGAGAAACACGATTTTACTCTGTTTTGCTATTTTACATTGCCAAATTATACAAGAACTGCGTTTTTGAGTTTTCATGGTGAATTCGAATTGCTGAGATCGTGGTGTGCTTTTAGAAAGTGACCACGACTTGTTGGGGGGGGCACCAACAGTCTGATAACTGTTCTTTGTGTTTTTTTATGCATTTCATAGTTTAGTTCTTCTCTTTATTTCTTGTACATGCATTTTTCATTGTGTTAATTAGTTTGTTGTTGTAGTTTAATTTCTTTGATTCTCTTTTGCAGGTTAGTATGATGGATTGTGTTAGCATGCATTAATCTTGTAGTTAGGAATGGATTTGAAAATCCCCAGACTAACCCCATGTGCAATTAGATATTAGATTATGTATCTATTTATGATTTTAGAATCAAGTTTAAAACAGAGTTTTAAATAGAATAGAACATAGTTTTAATTTGGATTTTCTTTGACAATGATTTGATGGATGGATAGAGTTAATTTCAGTTTTTAATGATAGATTGCTTATTTCAGTTTTATATAGATCTTGCTTACTTAGTTGTTGGCTAATACATTTGGTAGTTTATTTTTAATGTCATGTCTTGATTTATGTTTTTAATCATTTCTTTATTGCAGTTTGAATTGTTAGAATAGATATAGCATAGTTTCATTTTATGTAATTTCTTTCCTAGAGTTAAATTGCAATTGTATTTCTTAGTTAATAGCTTGAGTTTAGGTATGAATTTTTCTTATGTAGTATAGAAGTATAATGATGATCTCGTTATGTTGTTGATGGTTCATATATGAGTATGAAGGGTATTTAACATTGGTTTTGTCATGGCTAAACTCTCATCGGATTGTTTAATCCATACCTTTCACTTTGCCATTGAGATTAGTGTTGAGCTTATACCGCTTGAATTGTCCTTTGTTGTCAAGTGCCATTGAGATATTATCATAAACCGGAGACATTCACACGACCACCAACATTATATTTGAATTGTCATAGGTTAAAAGATAGTTTTCCTATTTTCATAGGTTAAAAGATAGTTTCCTGTTTTCATAGATCAGAAAAGATAGTTTCTTTCTTTCATAGATTAGAACATAGTTTTATTGTTGTTGTAGGATAGATAGTCTTTTTCTTTCATAGATTAGAGAGTAGTTGTTTATCATAGGTTCAATACTAGTTGTTAGTTCTTCTTTCTTTCAATTAAATAGATTTCCTTTCATGAATTAGAAATAGCTTTGAAATTTGAATTAAGAACATAGCCCACTTGCCTCTTAGGCTAGATAGTTGTTCAATGAGAAGTTTTAATTTGATTACTTGCAGTAGAAGTTATATTAGTGTATTTAGTCATTTATTTTCTTTAATAGGTTAGTTAGTTGTTTATTTGCTTTAATATGTTAGCTAGTTGTTTTGGTTACTTGTCTATTTGCTTTAATAGGTTAGTTAGTTGTCTTTGCTTACTTGTTTGCTTTCTTTAGTAGAATAGTTGCTTGTTTGTTTATTTACCTGCTTTCATAGGATAGTTTCTCATTGAATTTAGGTTGCCAAGTTAAAGTAGTTTGATTTTGTTATTTGCTTATTGTTATGCTTAATAGTTGCTTTTGCTTATTGTTATGAACTAGTTTTCTTTATATAGGGTTTTTACTTGCTCTCTTAGAACTATCCATCGATCCTTGGCCCAAAAGTACTTAGGTTACATAGTTTCGAGTTGCTTAGTAGGATTTTCTCAGTAGATAGATTTTCTTGAATAGATTAGCCTTAGATAGCTACCTTCCTTTGTTAGACTATACTACTACCAACCCTTCTACCTTTGGCATATATTTTGCTACAACTCTAAGTTTACTTACCCCGGGTTGACAATTTAATTAAGGGTTTTTAGTGCATATACAATACCTATCATTTTTGGTGTCGTTGCCGGGGAGTTGTCTCAAGGTAAGAAGTAGTTAGGAAATAGATCATTCTTAGAACTTAGCATTAGCTTGGTGGCGGGGGAGCTTTAAGATGACAGGTAAGAACCTGTGCATCTGCTATAGCAAGTTCCCCCAAACCCAAAGGTAGTTTTTCTTTTTCTTTTTATTTATCTTTCATGAATAGACCTAGAAACCAAATAATAGATTTTTCGTTTTTTTTTTGCTTTATTTAATGAATAGTCCTAGAGACCCACACAGTAGATACATTAAATTTAAATCAGACCTTTCAACCAAGGTTCCTTCCGATCTCTTTGGGGGAAGGAACGTTTCGCTTATAAAATCCGTAGACAGATACCGAAAAACAGGAGCTAGCGCAACTCAAAGATGTAAAATAGTTTCTGAAGAGACTAATACAGGGAGCACTATAGAACAAGAAATTGAAGCATCAATCATATTGGGACAGGAGGCAAGACCACTCGAGTCTTCCACAGAACCAAAATATACAACCTTTGCTTTTACACTGCCACCAGAAAATTCTAATTTTGAAGATATCATAGACCCTGAACAGGTGAATCTTTTGTTTGGTAGTTCAGCCAATGTGATTATCTCTCAAACTGATACAGAAACTTTGGCACCAATAGTTTCAACTGGCTCAAGTAGAGTCCCAGACATCCAATCCATAGGAAGAACTTTCCAACAAAAGGAAGCCTTGTTCTCTTCAAAGATAAAACCACTTAGGTACTCTCTTTTTGGAAACCAAGCCAATATTGATGATCAGGAGGACAATAACAATGTAAGACATGGGGAGGAAGAAGAAACTGGAAACCAAACCGAAACTACCTTCGGGTTTCCTCTTTTGGACACCACTCCAAATGTCAACATGAAGAATATTCATCTCTCAGCACTGCCTACCTTTTATGGTAAAAACAGTGAAGATCCAAACACTTTCCTATTTGAATTTGACATCTTTTGTAGGAGCTACAACTATGTACAAGATGCCAGGAAATTAAAACTCTTCCCTGCCACCCTCAAAGACTCTGCACTAAGATGGTTCATGGGGTTGGGAGAATCTAGTATTAGGTCTTGGGAAGTCATGAAAGACATATTTCTCAAAAAATACCAAGACTACTACAAAACCAAAGAGTCTCATAATGACATCTTTAAAATCCAATAGTTAGAAGACGAGACCCTCGAATATTATATGGAAAGATTTGGTTATATCTCCCAGAAGTCAAAATACCATGACCTCCCAGAGGATGCAATTAGGGCTCTTTTCCTTAAGGGAATTTCAGAAGAATATTTAGAGATGCTTAACTTGACGGCATCAGGTGACATTTATCATAAACATTTTTCTGAGATATGTAAAATGTGTAAAAATTACTCAAGGAGTAGAGCCGAAACATGGAAGAATGTTCGGGACCCTTATAATAGAAGCTTAAAACCAATTAGTTCAGGTGGTATCACACGAGCAGAGATAGGGAACCTTTTAGAAAACTTCAAGACAAACATCTTAAGCACAATAGGTTCCTACTTGGATACCCTTAAAATAAAAAAGAAACAGGAGGAGGAAAATGTAGCAATGAGCATATATTGCCCAAGATGCAGGAGGAAGCATTCCTCAAGGGAATGCCCATTAGATAACATTTCAGTTTGTGGCTTATGTAAAGAAGACCATGTGACTGAAAAATGTCAATCATTTCCCAGTTTATTAGCCATATATAGTAGTGGAGATCATGGGGAGTCTTCTTATGCACCTAGGAGGCCATGGCAGCCTAGGAACTATCCCACATACCCAAATCTACAATCCCAAGTTCCACCCTATTATCAACAACAACCATAGTGGAACCCACCAGATTGGAAAAAATGGTATACTCAATACCAAAATCCTTGGATTCAAGGATGGAGAGGACGACACAACCAAGGAAACCCTCAAGCTCCACTTATTCATATGTCCAACTGTCCTTATCCTCAGTTCCCACCGAACACTCTGCATATTCTGCTAGGTTTTGTTCCACCACCATTACCTCCTATCCCACAAAAACAACTGCTACAATACCAAAATGCAAGATCCCCGAGACCAACACTATTGCCGGCACAACTAGTGCCGAATCCCAATAATAAGCCCCCTCAACCTCTTCACAATGTTGAGATGCAGGCCTTCCCGACATATGTTATTACTCATATTCCATTACAGGAAATTCGACTAAGATCGAGAAAAGTTCTGGAGAGGCAAAGACCTTCAGTAGTCATCCAGGAAGAAGAAGAAGAAGAAGAAACCACCAAACAACCCACATATGACACTAGGTGGGAAGATGTTATTATCCCGAAGAATCAAGAACCCAAGCTTCCCAAAATTAACCTTCACAAATTACGAAGGTCCCTCCTTATCTAGAGAGATTGGTAATAGAGAAACCTACCACCCGACCGAAATTTGACATTTTGAATGAATTGAAAAATATTTGTGTCAAGATTCCCCTTCTTCAAGCTATTAAAGACATTCCAATCTACAATAAGGTAGTCAAAGAATTGTGTATTAAGAAGCCAGGTAAGAAGAAAAAGGACCCTCCAACAGTACATTTGGTAGGAGGACTTTCTGAGTACATATTAGAGCATCCAAAACTAGCAAAATATGGGAACCCAGGAAACCCTGTAGTAACTATAACCATTAATGAGGTCTCCATTGGAAACACTCTCATAGACCTAGGGGCATATATCAATGTTATGACCGCTACTACCTTGGAACAATTACAGTTACAACCTCTTCTTCAGCCTACCCCAACCATTTTGGAATTAGCAGACAAGACTAGGGTTATACCTGAAGGAATTTTAGATGATATCATGGTTACTTTAACCTCATGGGAGTACCCAGTATATTTTCTTGTAATTCACTCAAAGGATCCTGGCAAGGGCCATCTCGTCATTTTGGGAAGACCTTGGCTAGCCACAACCAATGCATTTATTGGTTGTAGAGAAGGAGAAATGACCATCTAGAATGGTTTCTCTATCCAGAAGCTCACCATTTACCCTCTAGCTCAACCTATTATGGAGAATCTATGGTGGCTTGAATGTCCATACAAGAACAAAGACTGGGAAGAACCCGTATTTCCTAGTGACCATGCAAGGGCACTTTAGGAGCACACAACAGAAAATGTGCTAAACCAATTCATTTCTTCTATCACATGTGTGGATTTTCCATAGTCTTTTCCCCAATTTGAGTACATGTTTGGGGAAGAATTTCAAGAACAATTGGACCCATCCATTTTGTCTTTTACATATTTTATTTTCGAAATAGATGAGTCTGCCATGTCTTATACTATGCCCTACGATATTAGTCCAAGGAAATTTTTACATATAAACTTCGATGTAGATACAAACCAACATAAACACTTAGTAGATATCCTTAAAGAACAATCAAGAGCATTTTCTTGGGAATACACTGACATGAAGGGTATACACCCCGACACATGCATCCATCATGTATATATCAAGGGGGAAGTAACACATGTTAGGCAACCCCAGAGAAGGATGAACCCAACACTCAAAGACATAGTCAAGGAGGAGATTCAAACGTTGATAAACGTCAGATTTATCTATCCCATCTCTGACAGTAAGTGGGTATCCCCGCTTGTAGTGGTTCCAAAGAAAGTGACCGGGAAATGGAGAATTTGTGTTGATTTTCGGGAGCTCAACAAGGCCACTCTAAAAGACTACTTTCCTCTCCCTTTCATTGACCAAGTTCTAGATACCTTGTCTGGAAAGAAGTATTTTTCCTTTGTATATGGGTACAACGGGTACAACCAGATTCTTATAGCACCCGAGGACCAAGACAAGACTAACTTTACTTATCCTTGGGGCACTTATGCCTATAGGGTCTTACCATTTGGATTGTGTAATGCTCCTGCCACATTTCAACGAGCAGTATTAGGGATATTTGCCGATCTTATTCATGGTTATGTGGAGTTCTACATCGATGACTTCATAGTCTATGGAAACACTTACTAGGAAGACTTAGACAACTTAGAAAAAGTCCTCATCAGATGCCAGGAAATGAACCTATCTCTAAGTCATGAAAAATGAAAAATGTTGTTAACTGAAGGGGTGGTTCTAGGACATCATGTTTCATCTGAAGGGATAAAAGTCGATCCCGCAAAGATTGAGGTCATCATTAGACTTCCACCCCCCAAGAATCAGAAACAGGTAAGAAGCTTTATTGGACATGCCGGATATTACCGACTGTTTATTGAAAATTTTACAAAGATTGTTGCACCTATGTTTGGATTACTAATAAAAGATGTTGATTTTTTTTGGACTGAGCAGTGTCAAACTGCCTTTGAAACCCTGAAAGCTAAGTTGTCTGTGGCACCAATTCTTAGAGGGACCAATTGGACTCTCCCATTTCATATATCCATCGATGCCTCTGACACCGCAATAGGAGGGGTATTAGGGAAGAAAGAGGACAAGAAATCCTATGCCATTTATTTTGTAAGCAAGAACTTGTCCCCTATTGAGTTGAACTACACAGTTACCGAGAAGGAATTCTTGGTAGTTGTTCATGCTATTAACAAGTTTCGTCATTACATTACAGGTTATGAAGTATTTGTACATACCGATCATTCCACTATTAGATTCCTCATGAATAGACCTATAACTAATGGCTGAGTGACTAGGTGGCTCTTGTTATTGCAAGAATTTAATATTACTGTGCTTGATTGACCTGGAAAAGATAATGTAGTAGCTGACTTTCTTTCCCAAATAAAAAATGTGGATGATGATATCCTTGTAGATGATAGTTTCCCAGACGAGCACCTCTTTTCCCTTTTTGTCAATACCCCATGATTTGCAGATATGGAAAACTATCTGGCCACTAGGAAGTTACTGTCTCATTTGTCACCTCATGAAAAGCGGAAAATTATTACACAAAGTGCTAATTACTCTTGGTTTAGTCATGATATTTTTCGCACAGGTCCTAATTTGATTATTCGTAGATGTGTCCAAGAGGACAAGGTACCTAATATACTACAAAGTTGTCATGATGGACCATGTGGTGGCCATTTTTATGACAAACATACATCATATAAGGTGTTACATTCAGGTTACTATTGGCCTATCATTTTCAAATATGCTGCCAAGTATGTGAGAAGTTGTGATAGTTGCCAAAGGATAGGAAGACCTATGTCAGCTGAAGAAATTCCTTTGCGTTCCCAAGTTATGATAGAACCCTTCGAAAAATGGGCCCTTGACTTTGTAGGACCAATTTCACCCATGTCCCGTAGGAATAACTATATTTTGGTTTGTATGGACTATGTCACCAAATGGGTAGAGGCAAAAGCTCTATTTAGGGCTACAGAGAAGTTTGTTGTCGAATTTATCTATGAAGAAATATTTACCCACTTCGTTGTCCCTCGTGAAATTGTTACCGACCAAGGCACTCAATTTACTTCCAAATTGATGAAAGAGCTAACAGAGAAATATGGGATTAAACATCGTAAATCTTCTCCATACCACCCGCAATCCAATGGTCAGGTAGAATCCACAAACAATGTTCTAGAAGTCATCTTGACCAAGAATTTTCAATTACATCACTGGGATTGGGCTGATAGGCTCCCATAGGCTTTGCGGGCATACCGGACTACCTGAATGAATACCACTGGACATACCCCTTATGAGCTAGTGTACGAGAAACAAGTAATTTTACCAATAGAATTCCAAGCAAGGACCTTCCGTATTACCGTAGAATTAGGATTGAACTTGGATGAGGCTCAGAAGAAACGAGCCCTACAACTAAATGATTTGGATGAAATCAGGCAAGATTCCATCCAACAGACAATATTAGTCTAAAACCAGAGGAGCAAGTGGCATGGCAAGTTTATTAAGAAGAAACACTTCCAACCTGGTGATTGGAATCTGTTGTTTGATTCCTGATTCAAAACCTTCAAAGACAAACCTTACGAGGTAGACACTGTATATGACAATGGAGCTGTAAAAGTTAAAACAATTGATGATGGACAAGTCTCCTTTGTAGTAAATGGACACTGACTCAACTTTTATCATAAGCCCATTTCCAGAGAGGATTTTCTACAGGTCATGTTAACTGACAAGGCATTGGCCTTAGTAGATGGGGAAGTTCCCCCTTATTCTTGAAATTTTTTCTGAATTTCCTACTGTATATATGTAAATAGTTTTTGAATTTTGTTAATAAGGCAATTCTGGAGATTTCTGTAAGTATTTATTTCACCAGGAGTACACAGTTTCAAGGATCTTTCTTCAAAACATTATTACACTTGAATTTTGTGTTTGCTAAAGCATCAAATGAATATTGACTTATTCTAATTAGCCATACTTTTGCAAACATTCTTATTTTTTTAAG
Organism: Picea engelmannii; assembly: GCA_009831015.1. Classification (NCBI taxonomy): domain Eukaryota; kingdom Viridiplantae; phylum Streptophyta; class Pinopsida; order Pinales; family Pinaceae; genus Picea; species Picea engelmannii. The sequence goes on along the minus strand of ML780371.1, from coordinate 212,448 downwards.
GCATTCTAAAGCAGTTGCTCTTGAAACTCTTCACCACTGTATAAGAAAGTGATACCATAACTATCAAGCCTAGAGGTCTCTTATATAGTTTTTCCAAGAAACCTGAGTAAGTGAGTCAAGTGTCTTTATCAAAGAGTAACAAGGAATTCTAATTAGTGGTTAGTCATGGAAACATCACAATAAATACAAAGGACGAAAGCAAGTTGAGCCTAGAGATACCTTTCCGTTCTTTCTCAATGGTACCATCCACTACACACTATATAGCTTGATTATATCATATATTTAGATAGGCCACGTTCGCTTAAGTACCCCTTACATCGGGAAAATCACTAAGTAATATAACGGAAATTCATCCTCTAAATAAATACCATGCCAATTGAAAAAAGAAAGAAAAAGTTGTTTTCGGAGTTGTTCCCCCATCTTCTTGCATAAGCAATCTTATACTAAAATATTAAAATATGGAGGGCTAGTCTCTGAGGGTTTAAGAGGATAACTCACCGGGATACTGAACAGGTCTGTTGGCAGCGGGTACCAGCCTGTGGTATGACTAGGCAAACCCTCCGGAGTACTGAACAGGTTTGATGGAAGCGGGGCATTCTACCTAGCGAGGATGGTCATCTGACAAAAATAAATAATAAATTTAAACTTGTCCTGATGTACGAAATTACTTGCAGACAAATCTAACATGAAGTATGTGTGGTTAAGCTAAGGTTAATGAACTCTATCAACTTGCCATTGGGAAATAAATCTAACACTATCTTGAAACTCTCTTTCCTACCTCTTCTTATCTATATATAGGATCTCTTATCCTATAGGTGGGGCCATCTTCTAACCATCTCGTCAGACCAATCTGTGAAATTTTATTTTTACACTTGACATACTATAAATCTTCAGCTATTGGGGGATATTGAATAGTTTCCTATACTTTTGATTGTGAGGTGTCACAATACTTAGGTGTGGGGGAGGGGTTCATGAGCTGACAAATGATCATTTCCTAGAGAAATAGATCTTTGCAAGAATTTTTGTATTATTTCCATGATACAAGTTATTACATTAATAGTCATTTTATTTTTAAAGTGCTAAACTCCCATGTGCTATAAATTACTGAACATATGCCTAACAGACCAGATCACTCTTTATCGATTTATCTTTCATTACAAGTTGTACATTGTAGGTTTGAAAATACATGTTTTTACTTGCTATAACCTGTTCATTGTAGGTTTTGACATTATATGTCATATGCAAGAGGATTGAGTGAGCATGATGGAAAAATCAATAACAAGGGAACATTCTGCCTCTACTCATTTACCAATGTGATTTTCAAAAACACTTCAAATTTGTAGGCTATCCATTACATGAAGTGAAAATGTATTTAACACAGAGGTACCGGATCAAGTACCGTATGAGGTGCCATATGAGATGTCGTATGAGGTGCTAAACGAAGTTCCATGTGAATAACAGACCAGTAATTGTCCTAGATTCCAGGTAACCAGAACTCAATTACATTCAATTGAATTGATTGTAGGCAGTGATTGAAGATGCTTCATATGTTTATGATCAAATGTCCAAGTCAAAAGACTTGGACATTTATCTAACCACACATCATTACATTGCCCCAAAATGAGCCATCGAATTTGAAATTCCCACACATGGCAGCTCACGCACATATGTGTGCAATGTACTCCACTATAAGCGCATTCAAAATCGGGCTGGGCAACCATTATCTCAATTCTACCTTACCGTTTTCTCTCCCCTGCATTAAGAAATCGCGCCCAACCTCTTCCATCTCATCCTCTGTTCAAAACGCATTCAACCTATGCCCAATTCGTGCAATCTCTTGGCTCGATCATGCCCTTGCCTGGTAAATTTCTCCTCTTTCACAATGCCCAGGAGGTACAAACCCTCCTCCTATGCAGATTTGTTTGCCATTCCCAAATTTGCACAGTGCAGGGAGGTGTTTTTGCATGCAGGATGGGGGGCATTTTGTCTATATTGCAGGGCCACGATGATGACCTCTCCATGCAATTCTCCCTCAGTTTCGATGGGAAGACAACACATGTAGGGTCTCTATCCTTTGAAGTTTCATAAGAGTCCATTGCTGTAGAAAAAAAGCTCCCAAGAATGGGAGATAGATGGTTCAAAACCCACCAATTTCCGCACTCAAGTTATAACAGGGTGTTTAAGCCTAAATTTGAGAGCATTTCAGGAGCAAAAGGATATTCTAGGGAGTGGATAAAGGTGGAATTGATCAACCCCCTCATCATCATAACAAGGTTTATTACCTGTGAAGGTAGATACTCCACTTTCAAAGCTTGTCATTTTAGATTGTTGGCTCATTTTCTGTTCAACAAACCTTTGAACTTCCCCTTCTATTTTCTAAAAAGCTTGGAGAAGATGTCCTCTCAAGTGAGGAAGAATGTGAATAACCCCCACAATAGTCTCTTTCACCATGGCTTGATCAAACTCCTTGTTCTAGCCGAACTAGAGAAACAGGTGAAAACTTGGGATGCCTTTATCTACCAAGTTTCAAACCCTCACTTGATAGTTAAGACTGGAAAAAATCCACTTAGCCTAAAAATTATCTCTCCATCCAAGCCTCGCTCTCGAAAAACTCTGAACACGCTTGCACAAACCCTCTCTTTGCAAGAACAATACCAAAATATTGTTAATATCCCTACTTCTTCATCGGGTAAAAATACCAAGAGCAAAGACCAAAAGAAGCCTATTGTTAACCCCCCAATGCCTTCACTCTCTCTTGATCCTACACCTAAACAGCTCCAAGAAGTAATTCAGCAAGACTTTCCCATCATTCCCACAAACAAGAGGGAAGCCAATCGATTTGGTAAAGGACCCTTTCAGAAGAGTACCCGAAGCACAAGAACCAAGCCTTATGCAAAACCTCCACCTGCTTTGGACCCTATCCAAGTGTCCTCTGACCTTGAGAGCCCTCACAAGAAACTTAGGGAAGTTTTTGCGGATGGATTAGAGCCACTAAGGAAAAAAAAATCAGAACCTACCTCTCCTTACCAATCCCCCATCACTCCTACTTCACCCATGCCTACTCTAGATCCTAAAACTGATAGATTGTCCACATCCCTCAAAGGATCTAAGCCTTCTTTGGAGATCATCGATTCTGCCCCAACCATAGAGGAGCTACAAAAGGAAAACCATTAGCTTCTCCAATAGTTGGAAGAGAGGAAGACAATGGACACACACCTTCATCATGATAATGCAGTCCTTCAGGCAAAAGTTAACTCCCTTCAACGGTTGGTCGATGAGATGACCAAATCTAACCACAACCTCAGAGCACAGCTGAAGCAACACAAGAGGCACAAGGCTAAGTCTTCAAAACAAGAAGGAGAAGCTTCCAAAGCTAATCCTCCTCAACAAGCCAAGTCACGAGGGGTAACTTCTTTTTATTTGCAGTGGGACCTACAAAATCATAAGTGTGGGGGTAATATTGGGCCCAAGATATGATCAATTTATGATAGTTATTAGACACTTTTTGTCGAATGTACATATGTGTTTTTCACGTTTTGAAGGAGCTTTTTGAATAATTTTATGCTAAAACGGTATGATTGACACTAGGTACATATGATTTGTGTTTAATGATTATATTGAGTATAATTCATCATATTTTTACACTTCCAAGGATATGACTCACGTTTTTTGGTGTTACAGAGAGAAAATGCACCACGTTTCTGCTTTCAACACTCAGTCCGACACTCCTTCCAGCACTCGATTCGATACCTGATCCGGCACTGCGTCTAGCACCACATCCTGCACAAAAATGGTGGGAGAATTGGTGGTTATGATATTAGTGTCCAGTGATGGGAAAATCAGGAACGTGGGTTTTGTTCATGATTTCCCCCTCCATCTACTAAACTCTCGACAACTCAGTTTTAGTTGTTCAACATGGCGATTATTGTCTCTCTTCGTTTAAGCAGTTAGGGCATTATTTAATGTAAATTGTTGAATTTAGAAGTTGTTCAACCCTCTCATGGTCGACCACTTGGTCTTTAAAAATTATAAATACCAACGAGGTGGTAAGATAATTGTTAAGCATTAGAAGCATCAATGTGATAGAGAGAAACACGATTCGAATTGCTGAGATCGTGGTGTGCTTTTAGAAAGTGACCACGACTTGCTGGGGGGGCCACCAGTAGTCTGGTAACTGTTCTTTGTGTTTTTTTATGCATTTCATAGTTTAGTTGTTCTCTTTATTTCTTGTAAATGCATTTTTCATTGTGTTAATTAGTTTGTTGTTGTAGTTTAATTGCTTTGATTCTCTTTTGCAGGTTAGTATGATGGATTGTGTTAGCATGCATTAATCTTGTAGTTAGGAATGGATTTACAAATCCCTAGACTAACCCCATGTGCAATTAGATATTAGATTATGTCTCTATTTATGATTTTAGAATCAAGTTTAAAACAGAGTTTTAAATATAATAGAACAAAGTTTTAATTTGGATTTTATTTTACAAGGATTTGATGGATGGATAGAGTTAATTTCAATTCTTAATGATAGATTGCTTATTTCAGTTTTATATAGATCTTGCTTACTTAGTTGTTGGCTAATACATTTGGTAGTTTAATTTTTGATATCATGTCTTAATTTTTGTTTTAATCATTTCTTTATTGCAGTTTGAATTGTTAGAATAGATATAGCATAGTTTCATTTTATCTAATTTCTTTCCTAGAGTTAAATTGCAATTGTATTTCTTAGTTAATAGCTTGAGTTTAAGTATGAATTTTGATTATGTAGTATAGAAGTATAATGATGATCTCATTATGTTGTTGATGGTTCATATATGAATATGCAGGGTATTTAACATTGTTTTTGTCATGGCTAAACTCTCATTGGATTGTTTAATCCATACCTTTCACTTTGCCATTGAGATTAATGTTGAGATTATACCGCTTGAATTGTCCTTTGTTGTGAAGTGCCATCGAGATATTATCATACACCGGAGACATTCACACAACCACCAACATTTTATTTGAATTGTCATAGGTTAAAAGATAGTTTTCCTATTTTCATAGGTTAAAAGATAGTTTTCTGTTTTCATAGATCAGAAAATATAGTTTCTTTCTTTCATAGATTAGAACATAGTTTTATTGTTGTTGTAGGATAGATAGTCTTTTTCTTTCATAGATTAGACAGTAGTTGTTTATCATAGGTTCAATACTAGTTGTTAGTTCTTCTTGCTTTCAATTAAATAGATTTCCTTTCATGAATTAGAAATAGCTTTGAAATTTGAATTAAGAACATAGCCCACTTACCTCTTAGGCTACATAGTTGTTCAATGAGAAGTTTTAATTTGATTACTTGCAGTAGAAGTTATCTTAGAGTAGTTAGTTGTTTATTTTCTTTAATAGGTTAGTTAGTTGTTTATTTGCTTTAATAGGTTAGCTATTTGTTTTGCTTACTTGTCTATTTGCTTTAATAGCTTAGTTAGTTGTCTTTGCTTACTTGTTTGCTTGCTTGAGTAGAATAGTTGTTTGCTTGTTTATTTACCTTCTTTCATAGGATAGTTGCTCATTGAATTTAGGTTGGCAAGTTAAAGTAGTTTTCTTTTGTTATTTTCTTATTGTTATGCTTAATAGTTGCTTTTTCTTATTGTTATGAACTAGTTTTCTTTATATAGGGTTTTTACTTGCTTTCTTAGAACTATCCATCGATCATTGGCCCAAAAGTAGTTAGGTTACATAGTTTCAAGTTGCTTAGTAGGGTTTTCTCATTAGATAGATTTGCTTGAATATATTGGCCTTAGATAGCTACCTTCCTTAGTTAGAGTATACTACAACCATCCCTTCTACCTTTGGCATATATTTTGCTACAACTCTAAGTTTACTTACCCTGGGTTGACAATTTAATTGAAGGTTTTTAGTGTGTTTTTAGTGCATATAAAACACCCATCAACGACCATGGCTACCAACAACAGATGCATACATAGGATGTCACATAAGAAACATGACAATTGCTAGAGGAAGTGCTATAAAGAACCTTATCATGTATCCTCCAGCTAAACCAATTCTTCTTGTCATACATCAACAGTTGCAACCACCTAGATATCCAGAAGAAAACCTGATATCTCCTCTCACACTAGAAGAATCTCTTGGGCTCAAAAACAAACTAGAAGATGATGTGATCAATAGCTTCACTAACAACCCAGTCGTTATAGGCAACCCAATTTGTCAAATGCTAAAAGTTGTTTTAGATAATGAAGCATAGGGAGATCATTTGGACTAATTGATCGAGCAACAGATTCCCACTACTACCATCCATAACAACATTTCAGTTGAAACCGCACCAGGAAGATTTCTGAATATTAATGCCAATTTGAATGAGCAACAACAACAAAAATTGATTCAGATCCTCTCCAAATATCAACAGGATTTTGCTTGGGAGTATCCCGACATGAAGGGCATTGATCCCCAAATCTGCACACATCATATCTATATTGAAAAATATGCCCGACCCATCCGACAACCCCAACCAAAATTGAAACCTCATATTAGGGACGTTGTTAAAGAAGAATTATAGAATCTATTGGATGTAGATTTCATCTATCCTATTTCAGACAGTCAATGGGTCTCTCCACTAGTAATCGTCCCTAAGAAGAGTCATAAGTGGTGAATCTATGTAGACTACATAAAAATCAATAAAGCTACCCAGAAGGACCACTTTCCCTTACCTTTTATTGATCAGGTCCTCGATACTTTAGCAGGGAAGTAGTTTTTCTCCTTCCTAGATGGCTTCAACAGTTATAATCAGATTTAGATTGCTCTGGAAGACAAGGATAAAACTACATTTACATGTCCCTGGGGTACCTTCGCATATCAAGTATTTCCCTTTGGATTATGTAATGCTCTAGCTACATTCCAGAGAGTTATTTTAAGCATATTTTCTGATTTGGTTAATGAAGGACTTGAAGTTTACATGGATTTTACCCCTTATGGCACTGTCTTTGATCATGATTTAAGAAATCTAGAGAAGGTACTGGAACGATTCATTGCTATCAAGATATGTTTGAGTCATGAGAAATGTCATATGATGATGAACGAAGGTGTGGTACTAGGACACTATGTTTCTGCAGACGAAATCAAGGTAGATCCAACAAAAATAGAGGTAATCCTTAATCTGCCTACACCTCATACACAAACAGAGGTACGAGTTTCCTTGGTTGTGCATGATATTATCGCAGATTCATAGAAATGTTTTCAAGAATAGCTGGACCTTTACATGCTTTAACTGGTAATGTGGAATTTCAGTGGTCTGATAAGTGTGATGTTGCATTTGTAGAACTCAAAAGGATGGTTTCAACAACACCGGTGCTGAGAGGACCAAACTGGAAATTACCATTTCACATCTCTTCAGATGCATTGGATATTTCCATAGGCGTTGTCCTTGGACATGAAGAAGACAAGAAATCTTATGCTATTTATTTTATTAGCAAAAATCTCACTCCTGCATAATTAAATTACACAGTAACAAAAAAATAATTTTTAGCCGTTATACATCCTATTAATAAATTTCACCACTATATAAGAGGTTATCTGATTGTTCTATATACTAATCATTCTGCTATCAAATATTTAGCTAACAAACCAATTACTAATGGACAGGTTACTCGGTGGTTGTTTCTATTGTGGGAATTCAACATCACCATTAAGGATCGACCCAGAAAAGAGAATCTTGTTGCAGATTTCTTGTCTCACGTACACAAAACAGATAAATATTTGACAGTTGAAGACCAATTCCCTAGAGAACACTTGTTCATTGTCACTATTAAGACGCCTTGGTACACTAATGTGGCGAATTATCTAACAATTGGGAAACTACCAGCACACCTGCCATCAAGATATAGAAAACTAATCGTTCAGCGCAGTGCACGGTTCGCCTGGATTGGTCGATATCTTTTCCACATAGGGTCCGATATTCAGATTCGAATATGTTTCAAAGATGATGAAGGCAGGTCACGATGAGCCCCGTGGCGAACATTTTGCAGACCACGGAATTGGGCATAAGGTTTTACAGATGGGCTACTATTGGCCCTCAATATTCAAAGATGCAAAGAAGTATGTCTAGGCCTACGACAACTGTCAGAGGATGGGCCGATCAAGTCAAGCTGATGAAATTCCCCTACAAGCACAAGTGGTGGCAGAACCTTTTGAGAGATGGGCACTGGATTTTGTTGGCCCCTTCAACCCAAAATAAAACCAGAAAGCTTATATACTAGTTGCAACAGACTATATGACCAAGTGGGTAGAAGCAATGGCCTTTCCAAACACAACTGAGGAAGAAGTCATTAAGTTTCTCTTTGCATTATTTGTATGCTATGGATTACCCAGAGAAGTAATCACTAACGGAGGGTCGCAATTTACAACACATAAAATCATGGCCACTCTGCGCAATTATCACATTAAACATAGAGTTACCTCTCCATACCATCCACAGAAAAACAAACAAGTGGAAAGCACCAATAAAGTCTTGGAGGCAATCTTGAAAAAAACAGTTTCGACAAACCATCAAAATTTGGCAGTCGGGCTACTCTCCTTATCACCTAGTCTTTGGAAAAGAGCTTATCTGTCAAATTGAATTTGAGATCAAGACTCTAAGAATGGCCTAGGAAACTAGACTAGATCTTACTGAAGCACACACACAACGCTTACAAAAAATCAATGAGTTATATGAAGCATGGATGTTTTCCCTTCAATGCACAACTATTATTCAACAACAGAGAGCTAGCTGGCACAATAATCATATCAAGAAGAAATCCTTCTAGAAAGGTGATTGGGCGCTTCTCTATGATTCCATATTTCACGATTTTCCTGGGCAGACAAGGTGGCTGGGACCGTATGAAATCAATGAAGTTCATGATAACGACATTGTTACTTTAGTTACCATCGACGAGTCTGGTTCTCCTTTTCTGGTAAAGGGACATCAACTACGACTCTACCGTTAGCCACTTTCAAAAGAATCCTTTTGCCAAGAAGTAAGTAATGACCCTATTGTTCATATTTTAGCTGGATGGGAAGGTAACCCAACAACCTCAATTCCATGAAATTATTGTTTTTCCAGCACTATACATACTGTATATAGCTTCCTTTATAGATTTGATTGAGTTTTTATTTTTTTTACTATCTAGGAGAGTCACTATAGATAGATTTGGATAATACAAACCAGAAAAGATGACTGTAATGATAAATAATTAGCACTCTTTTATATTCCTTGTTCAAACTTCAAATTTCTCCTGTCTCGCTTTGAAGAATCAATCAAACATAAATCTTGTTTTACACAGGAGATGAATATGTCATGTTTTGTAGCAAAAAGTTGGGCGACTGCAGTAAAAGTATGTGCAACTGTAGTAAATAGAAAATGAATGTATGACACTACAAACAATCCAATACTTCGATCATTAAATAAACCTACCCATAAAAATTGAATGAATTTATTTGATGACTAATCAATCCTAGATTCGCTAAAACAAAAATGTTTGCGGGTGGTATCCAATTACTTAATTAGATGGTTAAAATTTGAACATCATCGTTATTGTCCCCTTTGTTGCGATTGTTGTTCCCTTTGCGGGTAGTGTCGTTCATTTGAAAGTAATGACTGTCATTCGCTTTGTGCAATTGTTGTTCCCTTTCTGGGTAGTGTCGTTCATTTGAAAGTAAGGACTGTCATTCCCTTTGTGTGATTGTTGTTCTCTTTCGAGGTAGTGTCGTTCATTTGAATGGAAAAACTGTCGTCCCCTTTTTGTTGCGATTGTCGTTCCCTTTTGCGAGTCATATCGTTCATTCAAATGTAACAATTGTCGTTCCCTTTCTCACTATTTTTGTTCCTTCTTTCCGGGTAACGATATTCATTCGAAAAGAAACAACTGTTGTTCCTTTTTGTGGTTGTTCCTATTGTTGTTCCTATTGTTGTTCCTTTCCTTTGAAAGTAACGATTTTTCACCAACAACACGTCCTTCTGATATGTTTAGCCACTCCTTTGGGTACGAAATTCACTAACTAATTTTTAGCAGCATCACTTCTAATTATCATAGTAACGATTTTTCATTTTCTTTTGTGGACTATCTAGCATACTTTATCAAATTATTTTTGGACTGATTTTTCTGAATTATCTTAATATTGTTCATAATCCTTAACCACCATAATTTGTTTCTTTCCCATATATATATATATATATATATATATATATATACTTGAATGATAAAATTTTTTTACATCATAATAAGGAATCTAAGGCATTCTTACACCATCCCACACTCTTAAGGAGTAGATGAGCCTCCCTTAATAAAGCCTAAAAAAAAGCAAAAAGTATTATAATTAAATATAAATGAAGAAAATAAACTTCTCCCACGAAGGATAGGAGGTCTCATCATGAGCCAACCTACCATGATCATAAGAGAATAACATAAGTGACATTCCCATTATGGATACCACACTAGGGCAATGACATTTGGCATTCAACGTCAAAGGACAAGAGGTCTCATCACGAGCCGACTTGTTCACTTAGGTTACGATCTAGTGAGTTGTATTGTCATTATCTGCCTACCAAACCAATATAGTGGCCTTTTTGGGAAAAGATGATTTAAACTATTTATTGAGGACACTGTCTGATCTATGGGTTAAAAGGAAACCATGTCGAGGCTATGGACGCCTGCTGGCAGCAGTGGCTCTACCTATGGTATGGAAGTTTATCCTAAATACGCTAAGTTTTTTTGTGTGTGTTCCTAGAATTAGTTTCTTAAAAAAGATGCCATCATTCCGGTTATATTCAACACAAGGGAAAGTAACAAAGTTATGACATGTGGAATATTTATAAAACGTGAACAAATTTAGACTACTAGGAATTTTTTTCCTTAAATTTTTTTGAAAATAGGTATTTGAACTTGTACTTCCCACAAAAGGAGTGATTATTGTTCATGATTACCATTAAAGTGCATTAAAAGTTATTCATGATTGTTCTCCTAGCGGAGGCGGCGTAGTAATTACCCCTCACTTGAACTACCTGCCATAATTACGTCGCACATATTGATGGTCGAGGTTGACCTTTTCATTTATTAGGGGGTGGATGTGCCACATGATTATTGATAGACCATAATGATTACAATTAATGGGAAAATTCATATTTTTATATGACATTTCCTTTATGTAATTTTACCATTTTTAGTAATATTTTCTCATAGGCTGGTCTAACTGAGTTTGTAGTTTGGAACGATAGTTGTGTTGACTTGTTTACAGAAAACATGGGAGGCTGAAGCATCCGTTGCGAGCCCACATTGCTGCAAGTAACTGACCAAGCAAGGGAAATTCTACACCGTATGGGGTGGATGGAATACTTCAATAGATTGCATAGATTCGACATAAATGTCGCACTAGCATTTTTCAGAAATTCCAGGGAGGAGTCTCAGTAATTTGAGGAATACAAATTTTGGTTATTGATGCCATTATAGCTAAGGTAACAAGCCTCCAAAATGAAGGAACACAGTGGACCGGGAAATGTACAACACTCAAGGAGGCTGTGGAGTCCTTCGCGGAACCAAGAGAAGAATTCAACAAAAAAGGGAAAGGACTCAACACCTCTGCTCTCAACGAACCATGGAAAGAGCTAGAAGGAGTGATACAGGGATATATCACATGCAATGGGCGATACGATGTGGTGAGACCGCGCCACCTCAAAATGTTGGTAGCACTAAAAAAAATTTCAGTGATAAATTTACCATTCTTTTTTAATACCATGTTGCATGAAGTCGTTGCAAGGACCCAAAAAGCCAAAGGCCCTACCAATGTAACTAGTCACCACGGGTTATTAAAATTAATAGTAAACAGGGCCTTAAACCATACACAAATAACTTGGGGAGACTCAATTAATCCTGATAGGACCCTACAAATTAAGCAACCTGAATTCCACCATGAAATTACCCCACAAGGAATGGAGGTAGCCCAGATAGAAGGAGATAATGACCAAATTGAAATTCCAATACCCCAACCCCAAACAGAAACAACCATTACTCAGAGCATGCAACAAGAACATCAAAGAGAAAGAGACAGAGAACAATTTATGTTCCTGCAGCCTCTGTAAAAAAAAGAAGGGGTAAAAAGACAGTACAACTTGAAAACATTCAGAAAACTGTACAGATAGGACAATCATCACATGAAATCCTTACAGAACATTTATTCAAGAGTTATGAAGTAGATATGGCCCATGTACTGGGAATTTTAGGGATATCACTTGATGAAGGTAAAAACAGGTTTGGATAACCCCAAGAACCAAATTCTTCTCATTCAAAACCTGTCTTGGATCTTCCTGATATGGAGATGCCATTTCCTAAAGGAACAGAACAGTCAGAACCTCACATTGAGGTAAAAAACCCTTTAGGACAATCAGAGCATCCAAAAGATATAGGGAATAAATTACCAGTTGATCAAGTTGGGGAAGACCTTGAAATCCCCCTTATATAGAAAGAGACAACAGGAAAAGGCAAAGACAAAATCAGAAAATTAAAACATGAAAACAAGATATTGAGGAAAAGGGTTAAGAAAATAAAAGTATTAAAACAAAAAGTTGGCAGATTGAAAGAAACAGTTAGACAACTTAGGGAGCAGTTGGAACAGGATGACAAAGTCCATAAGAATAATAAATCTAAGAGGAATAGAGTACAGGGAAGAAATCCACTTCCCAGAAGGACAGTTCATACCAATTCTATTGGAACACAAACATAATTACATGCTCCTTGAGAAACAGTTGAAATAGAAACACATACAAAGGTTCCAACAACAGAAGAAACAATTGTTCAAACTGAAGGAGTGTTTCCTACAGATTTTCCTGCTCCTTCAGAAAAAATTGACAAAGAAATCGAGATAGATGCTCCAACAACAATAGAGGCAGTTATTCAGAACAAGGAAGCATTCCAGTCCCCTGAACATGATGCCATTATTAGCAGGTTGGAAGCAAAACTGGTGCAATCCCAACAAACCCTAACTCAATGCAGAAGTGAAATGGTAACAGTGGAAGAACATCAGAGAGTTACCATTTCGCAACAGAGCTAAAGAAAAGGTGAAAAAGGTACAGGGACAACTAGATGGAGCCTTGGAGCAGATCAAAGAAATTTTCTCTATTTATTCTGATATAGTAGCTTGCAGAGCCCCTGCTACTAATCACACCTTATTTCTATTAGAAAGTTATCTGATGTTGAGATTAAAATCTATTAGAGTAGGCAAACCATTTGAGTTTACCACTATTTCTGATTTTGTTTCATGTTTTAGAGAACAAGAGGATGGAGTACAATCATTTATGTGTGAACTATACCTTCACAACTTCATCCTAGGAGAAAACAGAAAAGAGAACCCCGGTCCTTTCACTGGGGACATACAGTTTTAGGAATTCTTGTCTTTTGCCAAAAACCAAACCAGGTGGGCTAAATAACACAAGGTTTTCATGAAAAGAGAGACTGGACTAGACCTATGGATCATGGGGGAACCTCCTAAAACCATTGATACCATTATGCAACATAGAACATTCATGAAGAGGTTGAAGGTTGTAGAATCTTTGGCCCCCATCCATAGACATATTGTAAATTCAGGTCTACAATATTTTAGAGAGCTTAAAGAGGAATCCCTTTCTGCTGCCAAATTAAGATGGAATGACTCCTCAAATGTAGTCAAGAACAAGGAACCCTTTGGTTTCAGAAATTTTCATGCAACTACTTTCAGGTTAGAGAGGTATGCTAGACTGATCCTGGATGAGGGACCTGCTTGGATTGGATGCAGGTACAGTCCTCCCATTATTTGGTATCCTCCAAAGGGTTATCATAGTATTTATGAAATTTGTAAGATGAAAGAAGATGATGCTTTTGAAGATCTTAAAGGCAAGAATGGGTTCATGAGACCTGGAGAAAAGACCTCTCCTGCCTTCGGTATCACCACTCTACATGTAAACTCTCTTATTGCATGAGGACATGCAAAAAGGTAATTTGGGGGGTATGTTGAGGTTAGAAAAAGGTATAAATGTTCTCCTTATTAATATGATTTATGATGTATTCTTGATTGAATTTTCTATTAATTTGAAGTAATTAGGAAAGAAAATGATTAAAAAGTCTTTAGGAAATATTATTGAGTAATATTAGATATTTTCTGAAATTTGGTTTGAATTGTTGGGATTTTATACATAAAATGGACAATTGTTGTTACCTCAAGATAACTAAAGCGATCCTAAATATGCATAGGCCATTTGAGATCAAAGATATCAGGTGCAAAACAGTTTAAAGGAAGATTGACTTGTTATCTTGTAATATTCATAAATAGTAAAAGAGATCTTGAGGATCTCTCGATCCTCAGGATAGCTTAATTTACTTATTTTTCATTGTAATATATAAAGGATGGTGAACAATAGAGACATATCCAAGAAATTTATCCAATCATTTAGATCTATGAATTGTTGACATTCCCTACAATTGTCCATTGTAAATGAGTTCTCAGTTATGGAATTAATGAAAGCCTTGAGCGTTTTGATCATCTTTGCATACTGATTTTTTAGTAGAAGTACCTTTTGAAGACCATGGGCCCAATCGAAAGGAGTTACTGTCTCATCTGTAATCCTATCAATTCTGTTTTTGTTCTGTGATTTGAAATTTCCTTGCCACAACTAAGATAAATTCGCAAGTGTGTTGATTCTTTTATGAATTAATTATGTTGTTCATTTACAGAGAATAGATGTTTCATTTGAAGATCATCGATTGTTGTTCCATTTCCAATTACTGTTAGTTTATCTCTTATGGATTCCTTTCATTTTTGCATTCGTTGTTCCTTTTATCAAATTCGCATTTGTTGTTCCTCTCGCTAAATTCGTATTTGATGTTCCTTATTAAATATATAGTAGTTTGTTGTTCTTTTCTAGGAGGTTAAATAATCATTGATAGATTGATTCATTAAGTGTTTTCACAGATTAAATTATTGTTCCTTAGATAAATGAATTGAGTAAATTGATTGATGTTTTGATTCATGGTGTGTTATTGATCAGTTTCAAAATTTTTAATGAATGTGTGAAGACTTGATTATTGCAGTAAACTAGGTAGACTCAGATTTTCTTTAACTAAATTATCTACACGATTTAAACCTCTACAACTATCTGCATAGACTTTGCTGATATTCTTGAAAGAAAAGAAGAATCCTTGGTTGATAAATTAATGTCAGACTAAGTTTGTTTTTAGGACATCTTTAGATCCCAACACATATCGCCCTCCAGATCAACATGGGTGGATAACTTGTATTTAGGATCGACCCATGCCACAATGTAGGGGCGAAGGTCTTCGTATCACCAATTTACGTTCTTTAGATTGTAGGGAGGAAGGGTTGTGAGCTCCATGTTTATGGGCTTCATAGGTCTTTACATGGCTTCAAAGGTTGGGAGAATAGATGATATTTATGCTTAAGATATTGGAGGATATATCTATGCAACCCCTTGTTGGAAAATGTTTAACAGGTAGCATATGCTTGTCATTGATGGCAAGTACAGTAATAAAGATGGCATGGGTACAGGAAGAATGTATAGAGGATTGTTGGCATGTTTTATAGGCAGCGTATGCTTGTCATTGATGGAAAGTACAACAGTGATGATGGCTTGAGTACAGCAGTGATGATCAGCAGCGCAGTGATATTCAGGAAGATAAGTTCAGGTTGATCGAATGATCGAAGGCCTGTAAAGCTTGAGAAGCGTTTTTGATCATTGGATCCATTCAAAATTCCCGAAAGAACGAGGGCCATCAGATCTGAATGAAGACAAGAAGAGCGCACTGAAAAGGAGGATAGATCTCAGACGTTAGATCCAAGCGTAGGACCCGACCACCATTGGATCGAGGAGAACCTGCACGATCCTTAAAGAACAAGGAGAAGCGGGCGTAATCGTGATATGCGAAATCGTGACGTATTCTAAGCCGTCAGATCAAACTTTGATCTGGACCATTGATTCTAGTCCGTGTCGGAGTTTCAAGGATCGAGAGCTGGACATGTCAAAGTTTATTGACATCAGGAACCCCAAAATCGCAATGTGTGAAATCCCGATTGAACCTGAACCGTCAGATCAAGATGTGATCTAGACCATCGACCCAACTCATGACAGCAGACCACATCAACTAGGGACACGTGGCACAATCAGGTAATGACAAGTGTCAGACTGATTCAACATTTCAGACACATGTAAGTCATGAATTAGAGTGACACGTGGCAGTATTCAACACATGTCAATCCACGTGTGACGTCAGTAGATGGACACCATATCGGAGTTTCGCAGATCGCGACATCAAGAGGAATAGAAAACAAGGCAACAAGAATCTCGATTTCGCGATATGCGATATCGCGATTCAATCATAGCCATTGAATCGAGAATGAATCTGGACCGTTGATTTAACTCCTTATCGGAGTTTCGTAGATTGGGACTTGAAGGTGTCGAGAACTTACACGGTGAAGTGGCAAAATCGCGAGAAGATCTGGGTCGTAGGGTCTGGGGGAAGTACGAAGGACCAATAGCCGTTAGATATGGTGAAGCTGCAAGGCAGATATGACAGTCGTGGTCCGTTGGATCAAGAGGATGCGTGGCGAAAGATCAGAGCACCACAAAGACTCCATTTCGGAGTTTCACAGGTCAGGAAATTCAAAGGAAAGAGGCTCAAACTCGCAATATGCGAATTCACGAAAAGATCTTAGCCGTCAGATCAAGTTTTGATCTTGACCGTTGATCCAACTCCATCTTGGTGTCTCGACTATCGTGACTTGGAGTGATGAGACCCTTCATCACAGGAACTGCGAGATGCGAATTCACGAAGAGATCTGGACCGTCAATACATCAAAAGCCTGGACCGTTGATCTGAGCTCCATCTCTGAGTGTAGCCTATCGCGACTTGGAGTGACGAGAATCTCCATCTAAGGAACAGCGAGATGCGAATTCACGATGAGATCTGGACCGTTGATTCATCGAGATCGCATACCGTCGATCAGGGTCGATGAAGATCAGAAGTTCGCAGCGCCTTTTAGCGCAGCCTGTGGTCACCGCCTGTGGTCATGTAGAGGAGGGAGCTAGAGCATCCAAGCTCCTTTTCGGAGCTCGTGACATGGAGACTCAAGATATCTCATCGCAGAAGCTCTGAATTGTGAAAGTGCGAAACTGGTAAATAACGACAGTACCCTTCAAAGTTAATCCAATGGTGCAGATGAATTTGAACAAGATCGAAGGGCTATTGTTGCACGACATAGTGAAACTACTAGTAACCATTGATGGTTTCTACCAGAGGATGCGAAGGGACTTCGGTGTGATTTCCAGAGGAGCAGAAGAGTCACATGGAATCTGCCAGTGGAATGAAGACGACTCGTGGAGGCGATTGACAACTGGATGGGATTGAGGTTGTAACTGAAATAGAGAAGGTGATCTTGACTGTCACAGAGAAGACGAAGAGTCTCAACTGCCAGAGAGGCTGAGGAATCTCAGCATAACACCCAGTGATGTTGAACGCGTGGGAAAACTGCCAGAGAAGCTGAAGAGTTACCATGATGATCGGGCAGAGCACTCGAGAGGTGGAGGATATCGACGCGGTGTGAGCATACAGAAGAATGGTGAATATTGCATGCACAAGATGCACAGAAGTTATATATACACAGTACAGAGAAGAGAAGGGTTGTTGTTGCCATTGCTGTTGGAGTTGTTATGGTCGCTGTGTAGAAGGATTGAAGTGTGAGAAAGGAGGCAGAGCGGAGGAGTAGAAATACACAGTAGTGGAAGGTTGCATTGAAGGGACATCGTGCAGAGAGTATAAATGGAGAAGAACAGAAAGTCCAAGGTGTGTGCAGAAGACACTGATGCAGACAGGGAAGAGCAGTGTAACAGAACAACGACAAGGCTGGTAAGCCATTGAATAACTTTATTTCGCTGTAATGAGTTTCAGTATCAAAGATTAATATTTTAGGGAGGTTGGGAGGTGCTCGGGAGGATTGTTGTCCTCAGAGGTTCAAGTGGGTGATTGAACACAGGGAGTTGTAGCTTCCATCTGGTTGCAGCCAGAGAAACTAGGGTGGCAGGGTGGTGCAAGGGAGAACTCTTGTTCTTTGTTATACAGGTTGGTGCCTGTATGATTGGAAGTTGGTGCTTCCATCTAGTTGGTGC
>ML780371.1:168237-187705 GCA_009831015.1 Picea engelmannii | reverse complement strand
AAAAGAAGCATAATTGTTTAAGCTCAGGTACAACTGATTCACCCCCCCCCCCCCTCTCAGTTGTCCAACACCCCTATGAGGATTTATATGAATTTTTCCTTCAATTCGAGGTGGTGTGCATATTGTGTGCATTAGTATGGAGGACAATATAAAGCTAGTGGATTATACAGATGATGAACTATCTAAAGAATTAATATGTGTACAATCTCCAAAAATATATTTTCTCTTTCAACAACTCTATGAGGATGAGGTGGTCTGAGAGGGTTAGATTTTGTTGTCGAGAGGATGACAAGTCAAAATTTCCAAGAGAATATACTGGATCTGGATCCATTTTAGATATTGTAAGTACTTAGTCCAGGTTTTTAGGTTTTTCTAAGCGTGAAAAGGTTAAGGTATTCATTAGGAACAATACCCCTCTAACTTCATCGGAGTGGGTGCAAACAAAGGGTTTTGGTATAGGTGCAAAGGAATGGGAATATTTTTATGACTTGGCACTGAAGGTTTGCAAATCTATATTGGAACTGAGAGGATTAGGGTTTATTAGTGATTTTTTTTACCACGGTCTACAGATCCATGGATCAGATCAGGTGAAGAGGAAGCAAAAGGTGGTGAAAATTCATAGTGGAAGGGTCTTTCTAGTTGTTGGTGAATGTCTACAAGTGGATAAAATTTTGGACTTGTCGAGTAAAACCCTAGTGGGTAAATTTATCGGCAGAAGGATCGACATGGAGCATCTTTCAAAATGGGTCTTGGAGTATTGGTGTTGAAAAATAAATTTTAGTTCAACATACACTTAGTCTAAATTAGATTTCATCCACCTATAAATGTCCAACAGTCATACAACTGTACTTTATGGGTTGAAACACCATTACCCAAGTTCTAAAATAGAATAGCAGCGGAAATAAATTATGAAGAACAAACATTTACTCTCATTTGGCACAAAAATATGTGCATAAACACTTGAATAAATTAAATAGAAAATAAGACAAAATTGAGGATAAAGAATGTTTTATTCAGCTCAAGGAAATTCATAACTATTACATCAACAAACTGCATCAACATAAAAATATAGTCATTCTCTTCTTTTAGCAAGTTACATCACTATGCAAACAGTCCCATAATGTGTCTAAGTTAGACAATCGTGGTTGTATGGCCTATACAATCTAGGACAACCAATAAACTTCCACTAACAGTCAACATCCACATAGAAATTTGTGCCAAAAGGAAACTTTATGGAACATAAAGGAAAAAATTAGCAAATGTGCATTGAAAATCATGCCAACATGTTGTATAAAGACAACCTCAATTTATGTTCCCTCCCTTTGTTGTATGACCAAATTACACATCTGTACAACCTTCTCTTTTGTTGTCGTACATACTGTATTAATGGTTGCAAATTCCCTTGGGTTGCGTGCCAATACCACTCCTTGGGATGCATGCCAAACCCTATTTGTTGCAACTCTTCATCAAAGCCAACACTCTTCCTTGGGATGCCCCTTCACCTTCCCTCAACCTCTCCTCAAAAGTTCACCCTCCTCCTAATGAGCTTCATATTATTAATTTTGAAATGTAACTCTCCTAACCCTTGATCTCCTTTGAGTGACTCTTCACTTTCCCTTGAGATCAACGATCACAAATTAATCATTTGTTGAGATAAATTAAGTCATTAAAGTGACCCATACCATCATAAAGTCACTTTTACATTAAAAAAATTAAAAGACCCAACTTTATAAAATCACTTTATAAAAACATATCATAAAGTCATTAGGAGAATTTTTTTTTGGTCAATTCTGCATGTTGAGCGCTGCCAATGCAGAAGTACCTCCAAGCTACCAAATTTAAACACTCCCTCTTAGTGAGAGAGGTACTTCTGGTATCACCACCACAATCTGTCTCCATCTCATCAACAACCATAGTTTCTCCCTCTATACTATAAGTCTTTGCTCCCTCTGAACAGGAAGTCATTACTCCCACTGCACTGGAAGCCTCTGCTACTACCTCTGTTGAACCACAAACTGAAGACATGCTCCTAGGAGACTGCACACTCTCTTGAGCATCCATATATGTCGA
Organism: Picea engelmannii; assembly: GCA_009831015.1. Taxonomy (NCBI): domain Eukaryota; kingdom Viridiplantae; phylum Streptophyta; class Pinopsida; order Pinales; family Pinaceae; genus Picea; species Picea engelmannii. The sequence goes on along the minus strand of ML780371.1, from coordinate 185,635 downwards.
TGCATGCCTATTGAATCCTATGAGAGTCGTGGAAGAAGACTGAGTCCCCGGTATAAACTCTCTCTTCCGTGCTACCTGCCAACTCTCTGACACAGAATCTGAGTCTAGAAATCCATTGGACCCCAACACAGGTCGAACCAACAACCTAGACAGGCCCTCATACCTGAAACCAAGAATCGTTGTCGTGTCAGTAGTTTCTCCAAAAAGATATAAAAACACATGTCCATCGTAGAAGACAACTCCAAATACACTCTCATCCAAAGCAGACATTGAGAGAAAATTAACTCTCAATTTTGGAATATATAACACCTCATAAACATCCAGAAGACCTCCTAACTCTAGTTGGAATCTCACCCTTCCAACCATGTTTACTGCAAGTTGCGGTCCGGTACCAACACCCACACAATAGTTTGAGTTTGTTTCTGAAAGACTTAAGAACACTAACATCATCCCTGTCATATGCCGGGAAAATCCATTGTCCACGAACCACACTCAATGTCCTCAAACGCTAGGCACCCAGTGCCCATGGGACCAGTTATGAGAGAGAACTCCTTCTCATATCTCTCAGCAAACTCTACAACCTTTGTTGAAGTTGACACTTATGGTTTCATTTTCTTCTTCTTGTTGTTCGAACATTGGCTAGAATAGTGGTCAGTCTTGTGACATGAAAAGGATCTCACCTTGCTCATGTCTTTCTTATTCTCATTACCCTTTACCACAAGAGAAACGTTCTTTTCATCTACACCATCCAATGCCTTTTCCTAAGACCTGTCCTGAATCTCCTCTTGCATAAAAAAATCCCATAATCTGCTCCAGTCAGGGAGCTTCTCTCTCCCCACCACGCACTTCAAGAAAACCTCCCACTCCTTGGTGAATCATATGAGGTCCATTCACACCAAATATGAGTCTAGTCTTCCTTCACTTTATTGGATCTGATGTAGGTACTAGCACAATGGTATTCCCAAATGACTACAACTTGTTCTCTTAGAGAACACTTGTGATTCTAACCTTCCACTTCAGGTAGTTGGAGATCCCCTCTAACCTATCTCCAAACCTGATGATGGAAGTCATGTTTTTCTACCTGATAAAGAACCTCTTCTCCCTTCAAGAAAATTCCCCAACAAATCACTTTTTGTCCCAAGTTCCAAAGCTTCCCACTGAACTTCTGAGTCCCATCTATGATACCATGTTCAAAAATACATTTTAGTTCAACATACACTTAGTCTAAATTAGATTTCATCCACCTATAAATGTCCAATAGTCATACAATTGTACTTTATGGGATGAAACACCATTAACCAAATTGTGAAATAAAATAGCAACGAAAATAAATTATGAATAGTAGACATTTACTCTCATTTGGCACAAAAATCTATGCATAAACACTTGAAGAAATTACACAGAAAATAGGACAGATTTGAGGAGAAAGAATGTTTTATTCATCTCAAGGAAATTCATAACTATTACATCAACAAACTGCATCAACATAAAAAGATAGTCATTCTCTACTTTTTGCAAGTTACAACGCTATGCTAACAGTCCCAGACTGTGTCTAAGGTAGACAATTGTTGTTGTACAACTTGCACAGCCCAGGACAACCAATAATCTTCCACTAACAATCAACATCTGCATATAAATTTGTGCCAAAAGGAAATTTTACGGAAAAGAAAGGAAAAACTTAACAAATGTGCATTGGAAATTGTGCCAACCTGTTGTACAAAGAAAACCTCGATTTATGTTCCCTCCCTTTGTTGTACGACCATCTTAGACAATTGTACGACCTCCTCTTTTTTTGTTGTACGAACAATATTAATGGTTGCAAATTCCCTTGGGTTGTGTGCCAATCCCACTCCTTAGGAAGCATGCCAAACCCTCCATGTTGTTGCTCTTCCTCCAAGCCAACACTCTTCCTTGGGATTCATGCCCCTTCACCTTCCCTCAGGCTCTCCTCAAAAGTGTGCCCTCCTCCTAATGAGATTCCTTTTATTAATTTCAAAATGTAACTCTCCTAACCCTTGATCTCCCTTGAGTTAATCTTCACTTTCCCTTGAGATCAATGGTCATGACTTAATCATTCATTGAGGTCACTTAATTCATTAAAGTGACCCATAACATCATAAAGTCACTTTTACATTAAAAAAATTAAAAGACCCAACTTTATAAAATCACTTTATAAAGTCACTTTATAAAAACATATTATAAAGTCACTAGGAGAAAATTTGCTTGGTCACTTTCGCATGTTGAGTGTTGCCAATGCAGAATTACCTCCAAGCTACCAAATTTCAACAATTGATATCTGGTTCTTGGTTATGGGCCAAGTTATCACTTATTATCTAGAGGTTGGTTAGGTTTCATATTCCTCTTTGTAGAATATGATAATAACATTCTGAATGGATCCTAGTTTCATGATAATGCCTTACTCTCCTTGAAACCACAAACTCCATTATTTGACCCTAAGAATGATTTTAGTATTAGTACTCCTCTATGGGTTAAAATGCCTAATTTTATAATGGAGTTATGGTCTGATCCAACGATTCATGCTATTGGGGATTTGTTGGGGAAAAAGGTTCTAGTGGATGACATTTTTATGAAGTTTGTGTCCTACTCCGTAGTAAGGATGCTATTGGAGATAGATGTGAGAAAGTGACTTTTCGAATCCTTTTTATAGTTTGGGAAGGGAAAAGGCATACATAGGTACTTGATAATTAGAACATTCCATTCAAGTTTGAAAATTGTCATGAGCTCATTCATGTTCATAAGGATTGTGAGAAGCTTCTAGTTAGAAAGTGTGGAGGAAGAAGGATGGCACTACGAGTGATTTAGGGGTTAATGTTCCCTATAATGTGTCTCCCTCAAAGTTGATATGGAAGCTCTCTGTTGATTATAATATAGTTTTTTATCCGAAGAAAGGGGGCCAGTTGAAGGTAACCTATAAAACACCTGGGCACATTATGATGGGAGACTTATCAATACCTCTTATAGATAGGATGTGTTGTTAGCAGCTAGAGCATATATCCCTTTTATATTAGTTCAAATACCCTTGAAGGTGGAAGGACTTGTTCTGGTGTGAAAGATAACTTTGGGTAATATAAATCATTCTTGTGTTTTCTTTCCTTTGTTTGATGTTAATGAGTATTCAAGGAATAAGGGGAGAATTTTTTATTGTCATATGGGTGTAGGTAAGAGGGATGGTGGGAAGTATTTTCTCCCCTCATCTCCTATTGAGTCTCCTACCCTTCCTTTTTCCACAAAATTTCCTAGGATTTTGAGGGATAGTTCAAGTGATTTGAATCCCTCTTTCATTGGTCATTATTTGAGGATAGGACAAGAGTCAAACTCCTCCTCCTGTTTATCTAGAGGGGGAGGTCACTATGAGTTGCAACCTCAAAATGGGTCCAAAACCCTTGTTTATTATTAGTATAAGGGTTTGGGTTAGACTCTTCTAAGGAATTGAGACCTTATTCGGTGGAGAGGAATTCAACCCTCAAAAGGGTGTAGGCAAAATCCATCTCATAAATTAACCAAGGTCAGAAAAAAAAAACCATTATCAGGGCCCTTAGAGAAGGCCGATATCTCTTCCCATTTTCTCCATGAATATCCTATCATTGAATATTCATGGGTTGGGTGGCCAAGCCAAAAAAGTTGGCCCTAAAGATGTTGGTGGAGGTCAATTGGCCAAACATAGTTTTGAATCAGAAGACGATGGGGAGGACAGATTTCTTGGTGACTAAACTGAGGAAGGTTTTGGGAAACTAGGATATTATTTTAGTTGATTCAGATGGTGTGTCTGGGAGTTAATAATGGGGTGGAGTCACAACATTACTATGATGAAATATTATTCATTCTCCTCAAGTTTATGTGAAAAATTTTGTAGAAAAAGTTTGGGTTTGTCCTTTAAAGTTATTAATGTTTATGGGACATATGATGAGAGACAACAGTATTGGGATAGGGTGTTGAATTTCCAATGCATTAAGTATGAAAAAATTATTATGGGCGGAGACTTGAAATTTACCTTGAATAGAAGAGAAGTATGGGGGAATAGTGCGAGGATCAATTGTCTTGCAGATTTGTTCTATAATAGATTTGAAGTTGGTGGTGATTTGTAAATTTCCATGCATATTCCACTTGATAGTTCATCAAAACGGATATAATAAAATATTAAAATATTTACTGTGAAGGTTAATTTCCTTTAGATCTATAATTATTCAATTAATGGTTTTATTCTTAAAATGTATTAAATAGATGAAATGCGAAAAATATAGAACATAAATAAATAATCACACACCATCCACAAATAAACACAAGATATAACTTGGGAAACCCAATACAGAAGAAAACCCAATTAGAAGGTGGGGCCACTCGGCTCTCTTTTCTTCAAATGCAAGTACAAAGAAAGAGGCACTCTTTGTGGACTTTCCTTTGACATTGTGGCGTGTATGGATACTATATAATCTCTCCTACTTTGTTATTCTCTCAAAATACCACTACTTGGATCTCTTCTCAACTATGAAAGAAATACAATGCTAGAGAATGGAACCCCTTCTCCTCCTAGCGACCCAGTGTTTAACATCGCTCGATATCCATCTAGGGGTAGGGTTTTGACTTCATTAACTATTAATTGTGATAAGGTTTTGAACCTTCTAGAATATTCTTGAAATTCCATACGTGGCTAGCCCCATATGCATGAGTAATTGGGTATGGTTTGGAATTCATGCATACCATGGTGGTCAACACAGTAGGTCAACTTGTGCGTGGAATAAATATTTCATACGAGCTCTAGTTGATGTGATTTTTGCAACATTGGAATGATATCAATGTGTAGAATAGTGTCGAGGGGTATTATCTAAATATAAGAAATTTTTGACTTCAAAAAATGTTGTTTGATGCCTCAAAATGGCTCTACAAGGTTTCAAAGCCTAATTTTCCAAAATGGGACCTGCCATTAAAATGACCTTGGGGAAAGTTGATTCCTCCATTTTTTTCACTCTGAAATTATTAAGATAGATTACAAATAATATAATGATCCAATTTGGATCACACGTCCCCATTTAGGGATGTTTTTGGTCCCTAAAATATTTATTGAATGAGGTGAGGAAAATTTTCCTTTACCTTCTCCTTAGAGTACCACTTTGTTTTTCCTAGAAGTTGACCTTTCAACCCAGTCTACCAAAGGTTGTGTTTCCCTTGTCTTGCATTTCTAGACTGCTTCTGCAAATTAGTGTCCTCTACCAACTCTTCTTGAGCATCTATTTCTAAATCTTCTATGGAAGGTAGGAACTTCTCCTCCTAATCTAACTTGGAAGGCTCATTGATTTTGAGATTCTCCACATTCACTATTGAGTAAATGTGCATGTATGGGGGTAGTCTGAGTCTATAGGAATTATCTCCCACCTTCTCCAATGTATTGAAAGGTCCATACCATAGATCCTTGATATTCATATTAGGACCCAATACTTTTTCCTTATTCATATGTAACCAAAACTTTGTCTCCCACTTTGAATGACTTCTCGATTATGTGTTGATCATGTTTGGCCTTGTATTTTTCTTGTGACTTTTTCAACATCTCATGTACTTGCAAATGTATTTGACTAATCTTCTCAACAAATTTGTATGCTCTCAATGCATATTATGTGAGGTCGTCCCTCACTCATCCTTGTTGTCCATATACAACATCCAATGGTGAAGGTGGAAAATATCCTTAGCAAGTTTCAAAAGTTGACTTACTAGTAGAACCGTGGACTGCTCTATTATAAGAGTATTGTATGTAGATCATATTTTCATCCAAGGTCTTCTGATGATTCTAATTGTAACCCCTCAAAAGATGCACCAAATTCTTGTTGGATTTTTTTTTTCCACCCATCTATTTGTAGATGGAATGATGTATATCTCTTCAACTTAGCATCCATATTCTCCCACAATGTAGTTCAAAATGTACTAATAAATTTGGTATCCTTGTTTGAGATTATGCTCCTTGGTATCCCAAAGTGCACCTACACATGTTCAAAGAACATGTTTTCTACTTCTTGTACTTTGATGATATTTTTACAAGGCGAGAGAATGCACATATTTTTGAACCTATCAACTACCATAAATATATAGTCATACCCCTTCATGATTGTTGGTAAATCTCCCACAAAATCCATGGAAATTCTTTCCTAAGGTTGAGTGGCTATAGGTAAGGGATGGTATAGGACATTTTTCCTATTAATAGGATTGTTGGTATACCAAAGTATACATCCTCTAATGTACCATGCTGCACATTCTTTCATTCTAGGATAGTATAGATACCTATGTAAGTTGGAAACTATCTTCCCAACACCAAAATGTCATGCAACCTTGGAGGGGTGAGCCTCTCTAAAAAGCTATAGTAATTCACATTTAGGGACATAGATCTTATCGATATTGTAGAGTATCCCAATATTGAAATGATAGTCATCCTTGTCGTCACCTTCTTCTATATGAATTTGGCCCTATAGCTACTAAAACACCTCCTTGAAGTCCTCATTTTCTTTGTATGCTTACATGTATGCATCATGGGTAAAAGGATCCATGTGCATCAAAGTTCCGAAATATGTAATTTTGGATGTGGGTGGCCTTGAAAGAATGTCTTCCAACCTATTTTTTTCCCCCTTATTATACTCGATGACTAGATGAAATTGTTGTAAAAACCCCATCCATTTGTAACGTCTATTTTTTTGTACCTTACTCTGGGCCTGCAAACAATATAATGGTTGGTGATCTGTGTGGGTGATGGTATCCTTTCCCATCATATAGTTCTTCCACTTATTGACATATTGAACCAAGGCATAGAGTTCCTCATCATAGGTAAGGTAGATGAGAACTACCCCATGAAATATTTCAGAAACATAGCATACATGCCTTCCTCCTTGCATAAAAATTACTCACATGGCATACCCACTTGCATCTGTCTCCACTTTGAAAGGATTTTGGAAGTTTGGTAATGTGAGAACTGGTGCTTGACTGATATTTATTTTCAACTCATCAAAATCCTTCTGTTGATTCTTCCCCTACTGGAAACTCTTACCACATATTACTATGATATTGAGTGGTGCAACTACCACTGTAAATGAAGCTATGAACTTCCGCAAGTACTGTGTTTCCAAAAAAAAATCCTAAATTTAGTGACATTTGTAGGAACTAGCCATTTCATTATGGCCTCCATATTTACAAGATCTACCTTGAGCTCCCCTCCACAGATCACATACCCCAAATACACCAAATACTATTGAGAAAACTCACATTTCTTGAGGTTAGCCAATAGTTGGAGATTCTTTAGATTTTCTAATACCTGCATGAGATGTGATATGTGATCCTCCTAGGTAGCACTATAAACTATTATATCATCAAAATAGACTATAACGAATGAATCTAGATATGGGAATAATACATCAATCATCTTTTATGATCCAAATGCTTACAAATATCATAAAATAACAAAAGTACCCACCATGTATAGAATTCCAACGTGGAGAAAAACTCCAATATAGATAAGTTACACAATAACTCCTTTAAGAATAGGGGAACCCCCTCCAAATAACCAAATACCTTTCATACTTCACAATTCACATGTCAATAATGAATACATTATCTCTTATATATAACTATTCACAATTGCACATGAGGCTCCTTTATCACTAGGCCGACCTGATTACATATGTATTTACACACTACATGTACATTTAGGCCCATATATTCCCCCCCTTGGAGTCATATCATATACATTTAGCCATATATATGCCCCCCTTGGGTCATAACATAGTACCCTCTTTCAAAAATCTTTGTCATCAAAGATTTGCATTTAAAGTCTTCACATGTGATGAAACCCAGTAATATGATTTTATTATGTTCCTGCTCTCTTCATTCCATTGTTGATGATCTATCCATCTAAAATCAATTATTTTCGGTCTTGATCCTTGGTGTCTAGTTTTTGTATAATTTTATTTCCTTTGATTCCATGTATTTTTGTTGAAGCTTCTCCAATTTGTAGTCATTGTTGGTCTATGATAATAGCTTGTTGAAGAGTAGTTTGGTAATTCCTTGTTCCATGAATATTGACAAGTATTCCATATTCTTCCTTCATAATGTTGATATCTCGCTTCTTGTCTTCCTTGAAATGTTTCTTGGTAATGAGATTGTCGATACGGTTTCACATTTGATGGTATTCCTTCACTTCGCACATGCATTTCATCTATCTTCTTTTCAACGACAATGGAATCATCAATCATCTTTGATTTGTCTTTTCTTACTCTATACTTCGAGATAATACCATCATATTTGGCATGTACATCCTTTAGATGGAGTTCAACTTGTTCAAGTATCTTCTGTTGACCTTATTGAATCTTGTCTTCTTTCTCCTTTTGAAGCTGCAATGTGATCCCATCTAACAAATTTTGACCTCCTTCTTTAATTTTGTCTTGTATTTCTAATTTTACCTCATCAATATTTAAGGATTCCTCAACCTTCATGCAAATTTCATCTTCCAATATTTTGGTAGATTATTCATCCAAGATCCTTCTTTCTTCTTGATTTTGACAATTCTTCTTTTCTTGTTTCAATCTCTTGACCTTATACAAATATCATAAAATAACAGAAGTACACACCATGTACAAAATGTCAATGTGTAAAACAACGCAATATAGATAAGTTACACAATAAATCCTTAAAGAATAGGGAAACCCCCTCCAAATAACCAAATACCTTTCATACTTCACAATTCACATATCAATAATGAATACATGATATCTTGTATATAGCTATTCACCCTCACACAAGAGGCCCCTTTATCACTAGGCCAACCTTATTACATATGTATTTACACATTGTATGTACCTCTGAAAACACTCTCAAAGTTGCGACATCCTTTGAAATATAAGGGAGTAGGGATTTCAGGAACCATTCGAGGAGGAACTCCGATGGAACCGTAGCCTTAATCAGGCTCTTCGTTCTCCTCCATTCCTGAATATGATTGGAAATGTGTGTGGTGTTGTCTTGTACAAAGTTAGCCAACAATTATGTCTCGAAATCGTACCATAAAGGGAATTGGAAATGGTTTAATAAAACTATCGTTAAATCACCAAACGTAGAGTACTTCCCCCTCTCAAGTTCAATATACCATTTGGTAGCTCCTCCAATGAGAGTACACTGGAACAAACACAATCTTATCGAATTTTCATTGAGTGAGTTGGATGAGCACCACAAGTGGAATGTCGTCATGTGGATCCTTACCACTTTTCCCCTCAAACTTTGGAATGTTCGAAGGTAGTTTGTTCGGGACTGTAGGCCAACTAGGGTCATGATGAATGTGATCATTCATCAGCTTGGACAAATCTGGAAAATGAAAATTTACTAGAAAAGGTAACCTAGGATGCGTCATTGACTGATGAGTGGCCTGAAAAGAAGGTCCTAGGTTGTAACTGGAACCAGGTTTCTGAAATAGTTCATTATTGAACCAAAGCTTGGGATAAAACCTTGTGGCCTCTAGTTAAACATATGAAAACCTCCACCAGTCTAGTTCCTGAGAGGAAAACTAGGGTTACCTCCAGCGGAACCCCCATGGAAAGGAAAAAATCCTTACACGGGGGTAGAATGACCAAGAAAGGGGTTTCTCTGTTGCGACATCCCTTGGAAGGGATTACACTAGACTTGGAGAGGGTTACTCCACAAAGGTGACTCTGGTGAGGAGTAAAGGTCCTTACTAAGGGGTGGGTTGACCTTGGAAAGGGTTGCCCCCTGCCGACACTCCAGACGCGGTGAAAAGGTTTCTCACGAACCCATTGTAAAGTGTGAATGGGGTTGAAGTGGATGACATACTAGTGTATTGGGATCCGCTACCCATATAGGAACCCCATCCCCATGCAGGGTTAGGGATAGAAAATGGAACAGGTCCTCTTTCGATGAATGGATATGACAGAGGAATGTGAACTCTGCCCCAAGAAAAGGATTGGTAAGGAGATGAAGTGCTCCCTACACCAAAATTCAATGACTGAGACATTGGCTGAGAACTAAACAACATGTTAAGCATGCCCATCGATGATATTTCGTAAGAGACACGCTTTTTGTTGACACAAATGATGTAGTTTCACTCAAAAATCAAGTGGTACCGAAAAACGATGAGGAAATGTTGTTGGTTGTCACGATGATGAGGGATTGAACCACATTTGTCATTTGAGCTGCATACCAGGAGGAAATTCCCCCCTGATAACTATCACCGAGGTGGGAGTTGCAAGGGCTCCTGACCCTGACATTGACAAAGTGTTTTCCATAATGTTCCATATAAGAGGGATACTATTAGTGAAGTATGATCCTATAGGTGGGACTCGTATGACCGAAAACGGGAAAGTCGAAGGTAACGAAGAATTAAAGTGTGGAGTGAATTCCTCAACTCCAATATCCTCAACAATTACCTCTTCTGGTTCTAAGGTGTTGACTTCTGGAGAGCTATGGTCTACGATATTAGTATGACCAATTGGTAAGAAAGTGTTGGACTAATCAATCTGACTCCTTTGTGGGGGTAGGGGATAATTATTTCTAATGTCATCCTTGGGTAAAAGTCCTTGAATTTTCCTCGATCTTCGAGGTGATAGATTGGATACTTTGAGTGATTAGATATTGATGAAAATTGACTCACCTTCCTAAGGTTGAAATACCTTCACCAAACACATTGCTATAAATCCCTAAAGACAAGACAAACACAAACAAATTTGTCAAGATTTCTACTCAAGTGGATTAAGTCTTGGGAATGGAATAACAACAAAGTGGGCTCGGTCCCTTCTGGACGAAGGCATGGGTTAATTAAGTCTCATGGACCAATGCACAAAGGTATGAGAAGCAATTATCCTGACCTCCACAGATCATCCTTGGTGCAAGTACCCACACTTCGTGGGGCACCCTCCAACAATAATGAAATGTGTGATACAGAATCTTCCCCAAGCGTTATGACAAACTCCCGTAGTCACCTTGTGATACACCTAGGAGGAGAAACTATGGTTACCAGCTCGTAGCCTATGCCCGGGGGGTATAGTTGACAGTTGGGATCAAAAGTGTGGGCAGAGTAACAAATCCTGTAGCCTTGATGTTAAATTTTCTTGCTTAATTTGTTATTATTAATCTTCATTATAACAACAACATAATAAGGATCTTACTGAAAGAAACACAATCACAGAGTACACAAGCATTTATCTTGGGAAACCCTCAAGGGGAATAAAACCCAACAAAACTTATTTAATATAGATTCAATAACCAAGTACAGTGTCTCTCACAAGAGAGGTCTCACCAAACAAAAGATCCACCACAACCCCTAACTAGAACAGACTAGCACACCACCTAGACCAAGATAATCCTTCACCAAGATAACACAAACCCTTTACTGAAATACTCTTCCTTGTAGCTACGTCACTTCTCCTTGTAGTTGTGTCACCCTCAGACTTGTGCACTTGATAGAGAGAGCTTGATGGTTGTGTGTAAAAATGAGGTGCTAGGCCTCTTATAAAAACAATTTGTGCCTCCCCAACAATTAGGTCAGGGATGACCTGTCCACTTTACCTTTTAATTTACATTTGTCTTGTCTAGGAAAAATAGGTTCGACTTATCAATATATATATTTTATCTTTTTCTTTATCCACAAAAGGGGATAATAATATTATTTGTAGTTACACAATATTTTAACACTCCCTCTTAACAAAAAGGATATTCTTTATCTTTTGACAGGTCACTAGATGTCATCATCAACTGAACAATATTATCTAGGCAATATCATCAACTGGATAATCATCATCAACTGGAAAACAACATCAACTAGATAACATCATCAACTGGAAAACATCATCAACTGGGCAACAACATCAACTGGATAACATTATCAACTGGGAAACATCATCAACTAGGCAACAGCATCAACTGGATAACATTATCCATTGGGAAACATCATCAACTGGGAAACAAGAGGCATCAATATAATCCACTTGGTCATCTGGTATCACGATCACTGACTGGTTCTCCATGAATCCATATTAAAGAAGTTTTGTTCTCTTTATCTTCACACAAAATATACTCTTTCTTTCTTTCATCTTCACGCAGAAGATACTCTTTCTTTCTTTCATCTTCACACAGAAGATACTCTTTCTTTCTTTCATCTTCACGTAGAAGATACTCTTTCTTATCTTCACATAGAAGATATCTTATCTTCACATAGAATATATTCTATGAGTTTTTCCATTCCTTTTTTGTTCTCCCTTCTCTTGTAGTCATCTATGTCACCCATCCACTGGGGAGGACTACTACCATAGCTTCACTCCTAGTCATCCCACATGAACTAGAGAATCTAAGATGTTAGCCTAGGCAAGACTAGACTCCCTTTCCATGATCCACACAGGATCACGACACAAACCTCAAGATCCAACTAACCATTCCAGATGGTCAAGGTTTGTGTTTCGGGCTACTCAATCATTGGCCAGAGGAGAGTATCTACCCCCTGCCCCTTGGAGAAACATCCACACTCCTCTCTACAAGTGTGGTCACACCCCTCTCTATGAGGGTATTCTAGCATGTCCCTAGAGTATCCAAAACTCAACACTTGGATAGAGGCCAACCTTGGAAAATTTCGCATTCCCCTTCTCTATGAAGGTCTCTTCCTTCTCTACGAGGGTCTCTTTATTCTTTACAAAGATCTCTTCTCATTTCCTTCTCTATGAAGGTCTCTTCCTTCTCTACGAGGGTCTCTTTATTCTTTACAAAGATCTCTTCTCATTTCCTTCTCTATGAAGGTCTACCTGTGGGATTTCTCATTCCTTCTCTACGAAGGTGTCTTCCTTCTCTATGAAGGTATACCTGTGGGATTGCTCATTCCTTCTCTATGAAGGTCTCTTCCTTCTCTACGAAGGTCTAGCTATGGAATATGAAAAAATGTCTTGTGGTCCAAAATCCTTCCATGGTATAATACCATGCTACCCATCTGTTGGGAACCATCCATATACTGGATAACTTTCATCTTGATCAAAATATATCATTACTCATACACTGAGTAAATTGTTCCATGGACCACTTCTTTCCCAACTGCACCAAATCACGATCCTCCATTTCGAACTCAGAGACAAAGCTCCCTCTTGCACCAAACTAAGAGCTTCTTTAAATGTGTAACATATGATAATCATCATCCTTGAAGTTCTCTTCTGTAATATCCTGGGTGCCTTCTTGAGTTCGAACATTTGTTTCTTTCTGACTTCATAATGGATCAACCTGCTCCCTCTTCATCTATAAGAATGGTATTGGATAAAATTGTAGTTACCTGCATCTCATCAACTATATCTGAGTATCCATGTTTCTCTTCATCTTGAACATTTATTTTCTGCATCTTTAGGAGCCTCCTACTCCTATATAAATACTGGATACTATCTAGTCTTTACTGACTGTCACCATATCATAGGTCCTTCTCATATTGTCTAACTTCTACAAATCAAGGCATAAGTTCTTTCTTCCAAGACTTGTAAACTTACTTACAATATGCTTTATGAGATATGTCACTTAGCCAATCAATTAGTAACAATAAGCAGTAATCAAATAAAACTATATCATGATTTCCATCAGAGTAGTACACATATTTTCTTAAGTAAAACTTGTTCAACCATGTACACATCTGAAACCCTAATCATGAATAAGAATTTTTCACTCTTTTTCACTCTAGCTATGAAATTACCAAATTTTTCCTTACTATCATAGCTAAACATATACCTTTTTCACTCTCTTGAGTGATCATACCTGAAATAAATATTGTATCTCTTTCTTTATCCTCTTCTTTGATACTTCCTTCATAAGTCTGCATAGATATTGAAGTAAAACGAGGTTAATTAAACATTCTCACAAAAATCTAACTTGTGATGATAAAGTATTAAAGTAAACAAGATACTAAAAATAAACATGAATACTTATCTTTTGTTTTTTTTTTTGTGGGGAGGCTCCACAGACTCCACCATTTGCTATATTTCTTTAGATCAACTATCTTCCTCAATTTCTACTAAATCTTTCTTTGAGGGACAAGATTCCTCTTCCTCTGCCACATGTGCTTGATACATTCTTTTCCCTTTTCCTCTGGTTCTGGTGCACTCACTCTAACACATTCTCATCTAGAATCATCTACAACCTATGCTTCCAAGATCTAAAGTTTCCAGATCCTTCCAGCCTATCTTCTACCCTCATACCTGTAGCCATTATTTCTTGCAGTAGAAACCCTAGCCCTTCGGGCTATAGAAATAATAAAAAATCAAATTTCTTGGATCTGAAAACTGAACTCACCAAAATGTGCGTTGGACTGAGGCGAGTATGCTGGTATAGTCAGTTTCTGAAAATTCCAAATTTTACCCCTTGAAACTGAGCTTGTGGAAATCTGGACTGGTACTTCTGGTATTGGTTTTGGTTTCTTGGTTTTCTGGTACTTCTAGTTTTTTGGTACCAGTGAAAACTAGGGTTTCACTTTTCAAGATTTTTGTCCACTGAAAAGGTGCGCTAAAGGTGCCAATGAGTTCCTTAGGCTAGGACACACTTTTCTAGATTATCTTTGGGTTGAAATTCCTCTTTAATAAAAAGCCCTAATTTTCTTGTACGACAACATTGACATTTTTCTTTTTCTGTGAAAGATTCTCTCTTTAGCTTAGCTCTGATACCATGTTAAAGTTTCTTTCTTAATATGTTATTATTAATCTTCATTATATCAAAAACATAATAAGGATCTTACTGAAAGAAACACAATCATAGAGTACACAAGCATTTGTCCTGGGAAACCCTCAAGGGGAAGAAAACCCAGAAAAAATTCTTTAATATAGATTCAATAACCAAGTACAGTGTCTCTCACAAAAGATATCTCACCAAATAGAATATACACAAGAAACCCTAACTAGAACAGAGTAGCGCACCACTTAGACCAATATAGTCCTTCACCAAGATAACCAAAACCCTTTACTGAGATACTCTTTCTTGTAGTTGTGTCACTCTTAGACTTGCACACTTGATAGAAAGAGATTTATGGGTGTTTGTACAAATGAGTTTCTAGGCCTCTTATAAATACAAGTTGTTCCCCCCAACAATTAGGTCAGGGCCGACCTGTCCACTTTACCTTTTTAATTTACATTTTTCTTGTCTAGGCACAATAGGGCCGACTTGTCAATATATATATATTATCTTTTTCTTTATCCACAAAAGGGGATAAAAATATTCTTTGGAGTTACATAATATTTTAACACTCTAAATTACCTCCTCTCACGGAGGTATGGGTACAATAAAAACCCCCAATACACAATCCCTCCACTACACTCGGTCCATGTCTGGAGGGAAATCTCCTGAATTATTCCTTACATGACCTCGTGTTTAACTCTTGTGTTAGAGGATCTTTCAGACCAACCTATATGACAACTATATTCTACACTCCCTATATACAAAACTTATGTTTGTTTAGTGGCCTTAGAGAAATTTACTCTCCAACCTATGCCAAGGCCCTAGCCTAAACTTGTTTGTTCACCCTAGAAAAATGAAAGTTTTCTAATAAATTTTAGTTATGCATTCATTTTAATAGGTTGTTCTTTACTCATAAAAGGGTGCAGATGAAGATTTGGTGATGTTTAGAATGAATCCAAAAGTAATGAAATATAAGAACACAAATGTAGTTTCTTCAAATGAAAATGGATGCAACAACGCTTATGAAGCAATTTCTTTTCTTTTTTTGGATGAAAACAAAATTTTGACTGCAATATTTAGGAAACCTTGAGATGAAAATGCATACAAGAAGAGAAAACTTGTACTACTGGATTCTTTTAATTTTTAATGAAAAGTCTACCACTACCAAAGCATAATGCAACTACATAAATGCTAAGTAGTTATCTATTTTCTTGAGAATATGGAAAGGAAGGGTTCAAGAAATGAGAAGCAAACAAACATGCATAATTTTTTTTCTTTTTCATTTACAAAAGAAAAATAAAAACACAGGAATGTTTTTTTTTTCTTTTTGAAACAAGGAAGAAAACAAGAAAAAAGATAGAAAGCATTCATCCAAGACACCACTGAAAATACAATGAATCTAGATATGCAGACAAACAAGGCTATCCTTTCAATCTACCTAACAAACCTTCTACTAAACAATATAAGAAAAGATTTTAATTTTTTTGTACATCAATTTTTCAAAACTTAATAGAGAGAAACCAAATAGAGACTTAGGACAGTCCAAGTGATTGATCAAACCAAGCATTCAACCTAGAAAGAAAGAGAAAATTTTTAAAAATTCAACTTCACACAGATCCACGACTGTTACCAATGCGACTCACAGATATAGAGATGCAACTCACAGATGTATGTGGGCTACAGAGATGCAACTTGCGGATAGAAATGTAAGCTCATAAAACAAAGGCCACTCAAAAACAGAGGGCTTCAAGACTTAGAAACATGTCCTATGAGGCTAAAAAATTCTATAAAAGACTCAGAAACTAACATAAAAAGACAAAGCAAGCAAGCAATACACCTCAACAAAAATAATACAACTAGGAGAGTTCCCATTGGAGTTGCCAATTCTGATTAAGGGGTTTTTCCCCCGTGATCTTGGGTCGTGATCACAACATAGAAAGACTAAGTGAAAGGGATAACAATATCCCCTCAATGACAAGCACACAAAAACGAACGAAAATAAATAATTAAACTAGGAGAAAGTAGGGATAGAGAAGAGAAAAGGAATTTCACCTTGTTCTCCCATTTGATGTCAATCCCCGCTCCAATTCGTTGACAATATTTGATCTTATGCTAGAATCATCCTGCAAGATAGATGCAAAACTAGGGCTACACCGAAAATATTTATGCAATCAAAATCATGTGCATATTATATGCCATATTCGAATTAAGCATAAAGATAAACATACATTGAAGACAAAATCTGAGGGAAAACAAACTATTTTATTATCAGCAAGTGTGTTATCACTGAAATTTCGTCCACACAGGGCGACAAGAACTCCACATCATCAACACAACAATGAAGTCATTCATGGCACAGAATGAAGTTTACAGCATTCCAGAAGGGTCAAAAACTATACAAAAATTGAAAGACACTTCACATTAGTAAGGTGCGCGCGTATGTGCGGGATAAGAACATGTTGTGCGCGCTTAAGCGCCCGACGCGTGACTGTCCACAGAAAAAGCCGCGCATCTGCTAATACGGCGCATTAAATGCTTAAGTCGGCCTCCCGATCGCCAATGGACCTTCCACCGAGATGATTTGACATCCATATCAGGGTCGGTTCTGCAAATTCGGCGAATTAATGGCTTAAGTGAACCCTAAACAACACCGTGTTTACACCGGAAGCTAGTTACGTGACCGCCTGGAAAATGTTATAAATAGCAGTGAAGGCTC
>ML780371.1:147482-161836 GCA_009831015.1 Picea engelmannii | reverse complement strand
CCTCCTTTTACATTTGGAAGTTGTAGCTACCTTTGGAAGTCATTACTTCCCTTGAACAATAACTATTGATTATTTCTCATATATTGTGCATGGTGTATTGTGGTGTATTGGTGTAACTCTTATACTATTGTTCATTGCTCATTTGATATAATTGAATGGTTTAAGTATAAGTTTAAAAAGGTTTTAAATTTTACTTGATACTAATTCACCCCCCTCTCAGTATCAACAAAGACATCCACTAGGTTCTTATCTTCTTGAACAGGGAAAAGTGGCACTGAGAAGCTCTTATCATAGAGCTTTCTAGTCCTAATTATGCCAAAGTAGGGGCCAAGATGAAGGACTTGGAAGGAAAAAAAATTTATGCGCCCGGGGACACAAAAAAGGGCCCCAGTTACAAATACTTTAGGGATACAGAATTTCTCCCCATCCTCAAAAAGTTATTCGATAAGCCCCCGTAAGGAAAATAAGAGGAGGTGTGGGTATGCGATTTACAAGTGAATTAAAACTAGATCATATTATGGCTATGTGAATGATGAGGACAATATATTGCATAAAGTTGAGCAGCCAGTAGAGGAGTAGATGTGAGGAAGAGCACTAAGGAAGTGGTATAGGATAAATCCTAAGCACTACATTATGAGAGGCACAAAAGAGTGATTGCCTCTGCAAAACACAACCTCCACAAAACTTCAGTTATGAAAGTTTCAATACATACTTTGTCAATCAAATTGTTTGTTGATGTATTTTTATGTAACAACCACACTAATGTGCTTTCAATCGCACTAGGGCACTATAAACAATATAGCACATATATATATATATATATATATATATATATATATATATATATATATATATATTGTGTTTTTCTAAATCATGTTGACGTTTTTGTTGTTTGATTTATAAAATGTATTATAAGTACGCTAATGCTTTCTCTTTTTTTTTTAATTAAATTTAAGATATATCACTCATTAGAATTTAGAGCTGCCATATAATTTTTAACTTTAGTTTTATGAAATTGTTTACTTTGGATTTTAATTGCAAAAACTTATAGTCATTAATACCACATAATGTTTAATTCTTCTTCAAGGTGAATTGTTTAATTTTCAGCAAGATACAATATATTTATTAACATGTTTACAAAGAAAAATTACTCTTATGAAATGTTATTTTCTCATTTATTTTATTGATAACATTATAATAGTTGTTCATAATTAAATTTATAATTGTTATATTCAAAAAATTTATTATAATCATAATTATTAAATATGAAAAATAAATCATTAATAATAATTAATTTTAAATATGACTATAAAAAAAAAAATTAAATATGAATTTATAAAAAATATATAATTATTAAATATGAAAATGAAATCATTAATTATAATGAATTTTAATATACACAATTTGTTTTAAATGACTTTGTGATTTTTTTCTCCGCCACCTACTTTATGAATCTCCTCATAAGGAAATGTAAGCATTTGATTTCGTTAGTGAAGAAAATAAGTTGTTGAGGTTAATAGAATATTAAATTAAATTAATGTTATATTAATATTTAAAAATATATAAAATATCAAGAAAATTCAATAAATAAATAAACAAAAATCCATGTGTAGATGTTATAGGGAGCTTAGTCCCCTTCTTTGATGTAATTATTGTAACATGCATCCAAACATTTTATAAAACAAATGTTGAATTAAGCAATAGAGTTACATTAGTTCCATTGAATATCCAAAAACACAATTACTCAATCATTTTTTTCTTACACACCAAGGGGGCATCTAATCTGGATTTATTTTCGGAACGAAATGAAAGCAGAGAAGTTACAATGACATAGTCATGAAAATTGCCAGAAATAGAGAAATACAACAATACTTGATTTCTATTAATGAAAGAATTGTAAAGAGACGGTAAAAATACAGAGTGCAAGACTCGCTAGAATGGTGGCATATTTATATCTGAGAAGAGATGTGACGGCTATGCTCATTCGCCAGAATATGATTACAATGAGGCTTTGAAGACCTTTTTATGATAACCATGAATGCCAAAACCCTAGACATCCAAAAATCTAACCCTAGGAGATGAAACGCCAAAAGTCACGTGGGCCCCGTTTTGGTAAGTTAGTACATTAACTTCTTAGGGTCATAAGTTTTGCATATGATCTCCGTTTTAGGCACGTGATAGCCCATTGGAAAGGTATTTTCGAGCAATATGCATTACATCGTAAAAATCTAACTATGTCTACATTTTGACTGTGGTGAGACAAAATAACATTGTTTAGGGACCCAAAACGGCCCTAGAAGTACAACAATATGTGCTGACATGAAAACATACAAAATAAGCTAGTTGGATTAGGTGGGAGGCCACCAGTATCCATCTGGAAGATGTGTAGGGATTGAAATAGTCCCAGAAGTTTAAACCCCACAATTACAAAGAAGTACAGAAGAACGTGTTGAACTAAAAAATGACAAGAGGAGCTAGTTGGAATAGGTAGGTGGCCTCCAATATCCACTGGATCAATCCTCCCCCTTTAGGAAGCAATGGTCTCCATTGTGTTGAGTGCCCAGGGGAGAGGGGAAAGCATTTTCTAAATCTGAATCTTGGTGAGTTGCGTGCTTTGTTGGATAAGTTGCGCTGCTTGGTCCGTGGAATAATGTCACACGCCTGTTGTTGTCAGGGTTTAATATGCTCCACCAATCTGTTGTCTCTGGGTTTGACAGGGCATTGTGTAGGCACCATTGTAGGTGAAGAAACAATCTTTTTTTTTCTAGATAGAAGGTGTTGAGGTTGTAGTGGTTGTAGCAGTCTTCTGTGCATCCTTTGAAAATACTGTGAAGAGGATGAATTTTGCAGTATGAGAGATTACCTTGCAACACTCTTTTGGTGGAGCAGTAGTCGGAACCAGCTCTGGTATCCTATAGATTTGACCTCCCAGAATAATAATGACACTACAGGGTCTAGAATCATAGACATCATAATGTCTCCACATATATGGTTGGCCCAAAATAACATCACAGACATCAAGAGGGGAAACATCACACACTACCTCATCCTTGAAGGGTTGGATGCCATAGGACATGCGACACTGCTGGCTGACACAGAAATCTCGTCCCTAGTGAAGCCACCTGATGTTGTATGGCTGCAGGTGTGGTGTTGTCGACAAACCCAAATGTTTGACAACCTTAGCTGAGATGAGGTTCTCCTGGATGTCGTTATCAACAATAAAATGAAACACAATCCCCTTTCACCCGGATCTGTGAATGGAAGAGGCACTCCCCCTCTTCAGGATCTAATGATTCTTCTGGTTAAATTGTTATGGTCGCAAAAGTAGTAATGGGGTTTGTGTCAATGATCTTTCTATTTTTAATATTTTTTGGATCAGATTCTAAATTAGGGTTTGGCTCTGTGTCTTTGAGCTCAACCACCAATGACTGTTTCGAGTGAAATTCATCAGTGTTGTGTTAGGGGATTTTGTGAAAGTCACACCACTTCCCATTGTCATTCTTCGTCTTCCCTTTACCATTTTTGTCCCGTGTCTTGGAATGGTTGTCTAGACGTTGTTGATTAGGGCCTTATTTACCATGCTTTTTTTGTGGCAAATTTATAGACCCGAATTCCCATTTTTTCTAGTGCCTAAATTTCTTCTTGATTTTGACAACATATCGATAGGAAACTCCCAATGATGAGATGTTTACGAAATCCATTTCGGTTTGGATGTACCTATGCAGAGCCCCATGGTATTTTGGAACCAGATGTCACTCAGAGTATTTGATACCCATCTTGATGCACAAGGTATGTAAAGTATTTGTGAACTCTGACAATATTTGGCTCTTCTCTTGCTGTAGTGTAGTTCATATCATGTACTAGTTTTCATAGTTATCAACAGGATAATAGTGTTCTTTGAACCCATCCACAAAAAATTCCCAAGTGGGATCGACCACATAGATTCCATATTCTTCTGTGGAACTTTTGTCCAAGTAAGTTTCTCACCAATGTTTGACATCAGGAAGAGCCTTGAGGAGTTTGAAGGTGATCTTTTCCCTGTCGGAAATTTTTTTAACAGAGAAATAAACTTCTAATATATTTAACCATTTTTCTAGGGCATCTGCACCTATCTGACCTTCAAATATGGGAATATCAAAATTAAATTGTACCTTGAAGGGAAAGGTTCCTCCAAATGGTCGATTGATGAAGATGCACCTGTTGCTATCGACAGGCGTTGAAGAATGTGTGAAAAATTCTCCATCATTTCGTCCCTCTATCATGAGAGATATTTCTCAAGCAACAGGTTAATATAATCTTTAACTCCATCATATTTATTTTCTATTGCCATCGAGGGTTTCTTGGGCGTGCAAGAGTGATTGTCCCTAAGAGAGACAAAATCGAGATGCAACTGGTTGTAATTGGACCTCGTCGGGGACATGTGTTGAAAAAAAATCGAGAGAAGCCTACTCTGATACCACTGATCCAGATTTATTTTCGAAATGAAATGAAAGAAAAGAAGTTACGATGACATACTCGTGAAAATTTCCATAAATAGATAAATACAACAATACTTGATTTCTATTAATGAAATAATTGTAAATAGACTGTAAAAATACAGAGTGAAAGACTCACTAGAATGGTGGCATCTTTATCTTTGAGAAGAGATGTGACGGCTACGCTCATTCGCCAGAAGATGATTACAATGAGGCTTAGAAGGCGTTTTTATGATAACCATGAATTCCAAAACCCTAGACATTCAAAAACTTAACCCTAGGAGATGAAATTCCAAAAGTCACGTGGGCCCCGTTTGGGTAAGTTAGTATATTAACTTCCCAGGGTCGTAACTTTTGCATACGATCTCCATTTTAGACGTGTGATAGCTTGTTGGAAAGGTATTTTTGAGAACTACGCATTAATATATAAAACTCTTACTCCGTCTATAGTTTGATTGTGGAAAGAAAAAATAACATTGTTTAGGGCCCCAAAATGGCCCTAGAAGTACAACAAGATGTGCTGACATGAAAACATACAAAATAAGTTAGTTGGATTAGGTGGGATGCCACTAGTATCCACCTGGAACATGTGTAGGGATTTAGACAACCACGGAATTTTAAATCCCACAATTACAAAGAAGTACAAAAGAACGTGTTGAACTAAAAATTGACAAGAAGAGACAGTTGGAAAAGGTGGGTGGCCACCAATACCTACCTGGATCAATGTCTAAAGGTATACCTAATGCAAGGTATTTTTGACGGACAGTTGGTGGTCTATTAAAGTGATAGTTTATCAACAACTTGTCATGAAGATACAAACTATGTATTGCATGCACAACAAGAAATCTAGATTCCTTCCTTTTTATAAATAACACTTTATCATTGGAGTGTTCCTCAAAGGAATAATTTGCACTAAATAATGAGGACATGCAGATATTTATGAACCCTATGATGTTCCCATGATTTCATGGATGGTCGTCGATATAAAATAGGTTTTTCCTATTAAATTTGAAGCATAACCATTCGTGCACATACTATACGTGAAAATCCTATGTTTGTATTCAACAATTTGAGTAATCATACCGACTATAAAAAGGACCAAAAATGGCATAAGTTCCATTGATGTTTTAGGAGGAATGGATACATATTAAAGGGTAAACAACCCGAGATTTGCAACATCAATTTTAGACTTGGTAATCATATAACTATTACCACAAAATAGAATTTAGTTCCAACATCAAGCACAAGCATGGACGATGGCCAAGCATCATACAAAGTTTGATTGTAAGAGGTTTGGTATTTACTTTTCAAATTGATAGGAATAGGGAAGTCATCACTACCTTCTAAAAATTGAACAGACTTTGGTGTGTACTTGGAAATTTTTTCTCTTAGCTCATGCAACTATTTGGATCTCCTAGTAGAGTTGTTTTGGGTAGCATTGTTAACATACTTTGGATCACTATAAGAACTCTTTGTTGACTCAATGGAAGGATATGGGTTGGAAAATTTAGGATGAAACATAGTTGATACAGCTTCCAACGTTTGAAAAAAGGAGCATATGGAAATGTTCCTACGTGTCTTTTCTATATCACCTATTGGATTGTTGACTGCAATAGGAGCTATCATACCATCAACTTTGGGCAGTCCATCATTAATATAATGGCCTGACAATGGGACACTTTGAGGGTTCTGTTAGCACATAATCAGGTATGGGATGTTCTCGTAAAATAAACGTCTCCTTGGGTGAAAAGAGAGACTAGGAAAACCCATTTATCCCAAAGTTTAAAAGGTTGGTGAGTTATTTTAATGAACATACGGTTTTGGACGCTCAAGATCTTCCCGCCTAGATCTGCGGCAGAAGTTTCATTTCGGAGCCCCTTCGTTGTTCTACCTTTAACAGGGGGGGTCCGAAATTGGGCGCACACCTCTCGACAGTCAATATTGGGGTGCCTAGATCAACGACGCTCAAACGATTCCAGACCCCCTTTGTCGTTCTGCACTTAACAAGGGGGGGGGGAGAGGGGTATGAAATGGAGTAGTACTGCCATGGGGCCCCCTCCTATCATGTCGCCTCCTGTGCTGTCTTCCTCCTCCACCATTTGTCCCGCTCCTTTCCATGGAATCCCACCATAAGTGAGGTATCCCCCCTCTACCAACCATATCCTGTCACCTTCTCCTTTTTCGTGTATCCTCCTTCTTTCCATCTATCTCGCCCCTGTCGCCTCCTTGGTCGCTTCCCTTCCCCTTTCCATGTTGAGCATGCCAAATCACTCCCGCTTGACCATCGTTCATGCACCATGATGTGCGCCCTCCATTTCCCCTACCTACGAATCTCTCCAAATAGATGGTTGGCATATATAGGTGGCACCGTAAGAAGACCTCCATGTCTCAAAAGGGAAGAGTTGACCAAGGTTGTTCCTAATCCCAAGGAAGCAATTATTGAAGTTGTTGGTGGTGGTTAGACATCGTTTCCACTATAAATGGAAAGTCTGGAAAAGGATTAAAGACATGTCGATTCATTTGCAGAGCCGTCAGAAGTCCGATTGCATCTGTCATAGGTGCACGATAGTTCAGAGACTGCATGCGCAGTCTGCCAGTAGACATGCAGACGCAATGTTTTTAATGCAATGTCTCGTTTTCACTATTGTTGTTTTGCTTTGAGTATATGTAGGCAATTTTTCCATTTTCAAAGTGTCGATGGTTGAGCTAGGCTCCCGATTGTAAGTTTTGATGAAGCGCTGGTTGCTCTGCTTATGTATTGGCATTTGAGACTTCTTGCCTTATGAATGTCAGCCTCTTTCCATCTCTCTATTTACACTGTGTTAGGACAGCTCAGAATTGGAGGATCCAGTCGAGTTGCGATGTTATAGGATGATTTAGGTTGGATCACTGTAATAGTTGCATTGTTTCTAATCAGTCCTTGTATTTTATCAACACTGAATGACTCAAAATTGGAGGATCCAGTCGAGTCACCTTTCAGTTCCTTGAAACTCTGTACCAAGAGGATCTTGTCTTCTGAGTTTTTCCTCCTCAAGCTGTCGAAAGGTCTGATGCCCTAAGCGGTCTTGTTCACTTCTCCTATCAAGTCTTCCATCTACCCATCTTATAATCAACTTACTGACGGAAGTTGGATCAAGACCTCACCTGTTTTCTACATACTAAACCCAGTTTTTTGAGTTAAAGCGATACTTTTCTGGGTCTCTATCCATTCGACCACCCCCATTAAATTATTCGTGACATAAAATTGATGGGCGTTGGGCTCTGCTTCTGCCGCAATCCAGGAGTGACTTCTGACGCCAACATTTTTGGCATCGTTGCCGGGGACGAAGTTGGATATTGTCCTCGGGATTGAATGACAACGATTAACTGATTCTGACGGTGCATCAGATATCAGAATTATTGAGATTGCTACTATGCACCTAGCGACTCCACTGACGTGACTTTGCTGGGGACTCCATTGATGCAAACCCACAAGTGAATCCATTGTTTCAGTCATGGCTTCTAGAGGCAGACATACAAGGTCTACTCCTCAGCTACCTTTAGCGCCATCGAAAGCTGACCCAGAAAATATTATCAGAAAGGGAAAGTCCTCTGAAGGAGGTACTCTTACTGCTAAACCAAGTATTTCTGATTATTTTCATGATTTTATAGAAACTCCAATGCCTTCATCTCGACCTGTTTATTTACCTTCTGTTGGAGTTTCCCGTAGTCTAAATTTTGGGAGTGTTCCTGCTGAGTTTTCTCCTCCTGGTATCGAATTGCTAGGAGAAACCCTTGTCACTCATTTCTTCCCCGAGGTGGTACCCTGGATCAGACCCATCACCTTTGAATATTTTCCTACCCCGGGTTTTACCACCCCTTCTCCTATTACTACTGTTGTTGAAGAAAGGGAAACTGTTGTTCCTTCTATCCCACAAGCTTGTTCTCCGAATTTCCTGTTGTTCCCCTCCCATCCTGTCAGCTCAGTTTCTTTCTTTCCGGTACAAGCCTCGTCTCCCCCTGGTACTCCTACACCCATTGTCCCCATGGCAGGTGCTTATCCCCCCTTGAACATAATGGATGCCATAGTGGCTGCCAGATATGCCCTCTTAATCCTACCTCAACCTATGAATCCTCTCCTTGTTGGAGATTACTTGAAATATATGCCTAAATTCACTGGGGAAGAAGACATAACTGCGGAAGAGCACCTTGCTGCCTTCTACAATTATGAAGACAACCTAAACATTGAAAACAAAGATGTCTGGATGAGAGTCTTCATCCAGAGCCTTGATGGTGAGGTGAGGAAATGGTTTAGAGGATTGGCCCCCAGATCTATTGTCGGGATTGAAGCTCTAGATAATGCTTTCCTGAGGCAATGGGAAGATAAAAAGGATTTCATGTATTACATGACAGAGTTTGGGTCCTTGAAGAAAAAGGAAGGAGAATATGTCTCTGACTTCTCCAAAAGATTCAATAAGATGTATTATAAGATCCCTGCTGAGATAAAACCCACAGAAGCCTCCGCTAAAATATCTTATGCTAATGCATTTGACCCCGACTTTTTCCTTCTATTGAGATAGATAAGAGCTACCTCCCTAGCTCAAATGCAATATGTGGCTATAGAAGTGGAATCTAATGTATTGGTAGTTGACAGACTGAGAAATAAGATCGATGCCGGCAGAAGAAAGGGAAGATCTGAAGCTTCCACTTCTATCCCCTTTGTGCCTCACCCTCAAGTGGATGAATTGACCAAGATAGTGAAGTCTCTGTCTGCAGAAATGGAGAAAATAAAGGTAGAGGGGAAGCAAACATACATAAATCCTCAAAATACCGAAAACAAAGGAAATTTCAGGAGTCCAAATAATAATGCTCCCCAGATAATGCAAAGGGACCAGAGAGGAAGAGATAGAGAATATCAGATGATTCAGACCCCTCTTCAAAATAATTTTATGGCTAATGATGAAGAAGGGGAAATAAACGGGCTTGATCCTGAAATCCACTGCTTCGGAGATACTTCTCCTTTTCCTCATCTCACTCAATCAGCATATGAGGAATCTCTCATGGATAGTCAGCTAAATGAGCTGAGCAAGGGAGACAAGGCTAGTAGTAGCCAAAACAGGTATAACCTAAGATCCAAGAGGAAGACAGGAGCGCATGATGTTGCTGAACAGCTCACTGGAACCGAGAAGCCTGCTAATGAAGTAGCAAACAACAACAGAGGTAACAAGACCCAACCCCTCTCTCCCATGGTCCAGACTCATGTTCCTGAAGTTAGGGAAATCCAAAAACTCACTTCCCCTTTCAACTTTGAGCATGAAATTCAAAAAATCAAAATCCCTATGCCCCTCTCCAAACTGATCAAACATGAAGTATTCAAAAAATTCCTCTCTGAACTATTATAGTCTGAAACCACATGCCATCCCACAGACTCAATCAATTTGCAAGATGAAAAGCCTCCAATCATCCTAGGTCCTATGGTAGAAGACAGGAATGATTCATCCCCTCCCTTATACACATCCTTGAATATACATGACAAGGTGTTGCACAACTGTTTAATGGATTCAGGAGCTTCCCACAACCTCATGCCCAAAACTGTCATGGAAGAATTAGGATTGGAAGTCACCAGATCCTATCTTGACCTCTATTCCTTTGACTCCAGGAAATTTCAATGTCTAGGAGTAATCAAAGATCTGGTTGTGACCTTGTTTCAGCTGCCCATGAAAAGTGTGGTCATGGACATTGTAGTGGTTGATGTTCCCCCCAAGTTTGGTATGTTGCTATCAAGATCCTGGACAAAAAGACTTGGGGGAACCCTGCAAATGGACCTAACTTATGCTACTATTCCAGTCTTTTGGGGGGGACATAGGAGACTGTACAGAGAAGCCCAACTAGTCTACATAATTAGTGATGAAGCCAATCCTACCAATCATCCTATTTTTGCTCTTGACACTGATTTAGGTTCCATTTTTCTACATCTCACCAACTCTCCTGAGCCTCTGTTAAAACTCAAAAATAACCCCACTACTCCTCATGAAATATTTTCCCCCATCACCTATGTCTGGAAAATGTTCTTTGATGGAGCCTCTTCCAGGGAAGGCGCTGGTGCCAGAGTGTTTTTTGTGTCACCTGCTCAAGAAACCGTATCCCTGTCATACAAGCTAGAGTTCAAAAAAACCAACAATGTGGCAGAATATGAAGCTCTTATTTTAGGTTTAAAGGCTACAAAGGAGATGGTAATTCAAGAGGTAGCAGTGTTTGGAGATGCAGAATTGATAGTCCAGCAGATCAGAAATGCCTATCAGGCCAAGCATCCTCGACTCAGGATCTACATAAATGAGGTATGGGACCTAATTAATAGCTTCTTCTCAACATTTAACATTTCATTTGTTCCCAGGGAGAAGAACACAGTGGTTGATTCTCTAGCTACATCACCAAGTAATTTCAGAGTGCCCCTGCCACCCCAAATCAGGTATGATGTAGAAGTGAAATACAGACCATCCATACCTGACAATGTCAAACATTGGAAAGTGTTCGAGGATGATCTCGAGATCAAGAGACTCTTGGAGACGGTTGAAGAATTTTCAGCACTACATATTGATCAAGACTCTATTTCCGAAGTAAAGCTTGATGCTGGGAATTTTCTAAATAAGATTGCAAAGTGTGACATTGTTCAACTGCCCAACAATGATATTCCAAGGGGACTGATTCCATTGGAAAGGCTTTTTGATAGAATTGATGTGGCATTAAAGGGGAAAATCTCAGATGAGGATACTGATACAACTCAATGCAACATTGGCACTGAGAATGAACCCAGGTTTGTCAAGTTGTCAAAAATCCTGACAGAGGAGCAGAGGGCCGAATACGTTGAATTGTTGCAAGAGTTTGCAGATGTTTTCTCCTGGACCTATGAAGACCTCAAAACTTATGACACTTCTTTCATTGAGAATAAAATCCCATTGAAAAAGGAGGCAAAGCCATTTAGGAAGAAATTAAGACAGATCAATCCTATGTTGCTTCCTATCATGGAGAGAGAGGTGAGGAAGCTGCTACATGTCCATATCATCGTGCCACTGAGATATTCAGAGTGGGTGGACAACTTGGTCCCAGTAGGGAAGAAGAGTGGGGAAATCAGACTCTGTGTAGATTTTAGAAAACTGAACAGGAGCTCAAGGAAGGACAATTACCCCCTACCCAAGATGGAACATATATTGCAGAGGGTAACAGGAGCATCCAGGATTTCCTTGATTGATGGCTTCTCTGGCTATAATCAAATCTATGTTCTGCCTGAGGACAGAGAAAAGACAACATTTACCACTCCATGGGGCACATTCATGTACGCTAAAATGCCCTTTGGATTGATGAATGTGGGGGCCACTTTTCAGTGAGCCATGGACATAGCTTTCATTAGGGAAAGGGACAAATTTGTGGTCATCTATCTGGATGACATCACAGTCTTTTCCAAATCTGATAAAGAGCATCGTTGTCATCTGAGGAAGGTTTTTCTAAAATGCAGGAGGTTTGGCCTTTCATTGAATCCCAAAAAATATATGTTCGCCATGAAGGAAGGAAAGCTACTGGGCCACATAGTGTCAGCAATAGGAGTCAAGATTGATCCTAGCAGAGTTGAAGCAATTCAACCTTTGTCAATCCCAATATCTAGGAAAGAAGTCCAGTCTTTCCTCGACAAAATCAATTTTCTAAGGAGGTTTGTTTCTAATTTTGCTGAGATGGTAAAGCTTATAACAACCATGTTGAGGAAAGGAAATGAAGTGAGGTGGACCTCTGAGTCTCAAAACTCCTTTGAGCAGATAAAGAAAGCCTTGACTGAAGCTCCTATGCTTATCAGTCTTGATTACTCAAAGGATTTCCTTATTTTCGCCTTTGCTTCATCTGACACAGTGGCTGTCGTTTTACTACAAAGAAATGATGGCGGGATGGAGTAGCCTATTGCCTATTTTAGCGGAGCATTAAGGGATGCCTAGGTCAGGTACGATATCATGGAGAAGCAAGCCTATGCCCTGGTGAAAGCTCTCAAAGATTTTAGAGTCTATGTCCTGTAGTAAAAAATCATTGCCTACGTCCCCTCAGCTGCGGTAAAGGAAATTCTTGTTCAGCCTAACATAGATGGAGGAAGAAGTAAATGGATGGCCAAGATCCTTGAGTTTGATCTAGAGATAAGACCTACCAAATTGATCAAAGGTCAAGGTTTATCCAAGTTGTTGGCTGAAGCAAATTGCAAAGTTTTGGGGGTAAGTTTCATCAATGAATTCTCAGAAAATCAGCAGGATCAACTGTCTGATGTAGACCCTCAAGAAGAACCCCCATTGACACGATGTCCTTGGTACAAGGATATCATATAATTTCTGCAAGAGTTACGGCCTCCTGATGGCCTACAAAAGAGAAAGGCAAGAGATCTGAAGCTCAAAGCAGTCAAATAATGCCTTGTTGATCGAGTCCTATATTGGAAAGACCCCCTAGGGGTTCTTTTCAAATGTATGAATCCACATGAGGCCCAAAGGATCATTGTTGAATTTCATGACAGCCTGTGTGGAGGACACCATTTCTGGAAGACCACAACCTACAAAATCCTTAGGGTTGGGTACTACAGGCCCACCTTGTTCACTGACGTCTACAAGGAGGTCAGAGCCTGCATCAAATGCCAAAGGTTCTCAGGAAAGCAACAACTTAAATCTCTACCCTTAAAACCTATGGTTGTTTCGGGACCTTTCCAGCAGTGGGGCCTAGACTTTATTGGGGAGATCCACCCTGCTTCTAGTGGACAACACAGATGGATCCTGACTACCACAGACTTCTTTACCAAGTGGATAGAAGCTATCCCCACAAGAAGTGCTTCTCATAAGGTAATCATTGGTTTCCTGGAAGACCTCATCACAAGATTCGGTTGCCCAAGCAAGATTGTTACTCATAACGCAACATCTTTCAAGGCTGAAACCTTGGTCAAATTCCGTGGGCAATTTGGGATCAAGTTGATTCACTCCACCCCATACTATCCCCAGGGGAATGGTTTAGCAGAGTCCTCCAACAAAATCCTGATAAGGATCATCAAAAGACTGTTAGAGGACAACAAAAAGGCCTGGGATTCAAAATTGAAATTTTCCCTATGGTCTGATCGAGTAACAACAAAGAGATCCATAGGCATCTCCCCTTTCCAATTGGTTTATGGGTCAGAAGCTGTCTTTCCTTCTCAGCTAGCCCTACCTATAGCAAAAATCCTCTAGGATTATCAAGGAGAGCCTGATGATATGATCAGAAGAACTCATCAGCTAGTAGAGGTCCAACAGGCCAGAGAGCGGGTGATGAATAGAGTTCAGGACAGTTAGCAGAAGATCAAGCAGGCTTTTGACAGGAAGGCCAAAAAGGAGGATTTCCAGATGGGAGATCCGGTACTAAAGTGGGATGCTCCCAAACAAGACAAGGGCAAGCATGGAAACTTCAAAGTCCTATGGATCAGACCCTTCAAAATATCTGAAGTGTTTTCAAATAATACCTACAGGTTACGAGATTTAAAGGGTCAAGAAGTTTTCAATGGCCCTGTGAATGGACATTTTATGAAGAGATGTTTCTCTTGAGCCACACATGGCTCTTCTGTGTTTCTAAATATTGTTTTTCTTTTAAGATTTTAATAATGAATCCATAGCCCAACAACAAGGCACTGAAGCTACAAAAGAGTTCTCAACAACCCACAGGGGGCGTGTCGTCCTCCATGGAGCCTAATGTTAGCACATAATCAGGTATGGGATGTTCTCATAAAAGAAACGTCTCCTTGGGCAAAAATAGAGACTGGGAAAACCCATTTATCCCAAAGTTTAAAAGGCTAGTGCGTTATTTTATCAAACAGGTAGTTTTGGATGGTCAAGATCTTCCCGCCTAGATCTGCGG
>ML780371.1:118865-138872 GCA_009831015.1 Picea engelmannii | reverse complement strand
CTAATTTTCAATTGTTTTGATGTGGAAAAGAAAAAAAATGGAACCCAATCAACACATAAGACAAGACAACAAGGAAGAAAAGGATTGATCGCAAAGTTTGTGAGTACTTACATTTTCGGAATTACTTAAGTTTTCATATTTTTTTCTGATATTTATATTTAAACAATTAATTTACACTCATCCATGGATGTCTTCTAATAGGTTCTAATATACAAAGAAGATTTAAGGGAACAATTGATCAACATTGGGTTAAGTGAGGGTTATGAGTATATGTTGAAGTATCAAAGTTTAATCTAACAATTTGTAAGTAACTATGTTGTTTAACTTTCTTTGTTTTATAATTAATGGAACAATAAGAAACCTTTATATTAATTATATCGACCATGCATTGTCATGGAATATTAAACATACAGGAAACAAAGTATGGAGAGAATCCAACAGAAGATATTTTGACACAGGTCATGAGGAATAGCTTCAAAAGAATGTGTATGGTTTATGAATCACTCGTTTCTATGGTACACTTTTTTACTTACACAATCATGTATATTCTACTATATAAATTTAGATTTACTTATTAAAAAAACATCTTTGGCCTCAATCAATACGCATAAACCCAAAAATATTTGAAGTTTAATTTAATAAATCATAGGAAGGAATAAGTGCCAAATTCGTATTGATGTAACATATTTTGTTGTAATAGTTGTTACAACATTGTTCTGAAACAATTGCTGCAACACATGCTATAATAGTTGTTGCAACACATGTTGTAATAGTTGTTGCAACAAGGTGTTGTAACATGTTGCTGCAACACCCACGTGACATGTTTAGAGGCTACAGATTATGCATTTTAAAATCCATGAGTAATTAAGAGGCTCATGAAAAGTGGTGGGTCGAATAAGTGTGGGAAAATGAATTGTTTAAGTCACCAAAACCATTTAAATCTCGTCAACTTAGCATTTGGGAAAACATTTTTTGGGGAATATGGATCATGTAACTTCCCATGGGGGAAACAAAAAGTAGTTTAGGAAGTTGAATGGTCTGAACATTTTATCTGCCAAGAAATTGAAATATAAAGGGGGGAATAAAATAGTGTAAAAGGGGATCTGAAGATATTTTCAACAATATTTTACTTCAATTCGCATAGGAAGAAACAGAAAAGAGAAAAGACAACAAAAGGGTTAGACATAGAGGAGATAATTGTTCCATATTTGTTTGAGAGTTAAGAAATTCATAAATGAATTTATGTTATGATTAATGAAGACATTTATGTTATCATCCATTAGTTTTGTCTCTTATTTTATTTTCTTGTAGCAGTAAAATTTCTCAAGGAATTCGTTAATGGTTAAGTTCTATTAGATATTAGTATGTTGTTAGATGTGCACTCTATGGGAAGATGCTTGTTTTTTGTAAGGATTTAATTCCAGAATCTAGGGTGTTTGTGTCAAGTGGTATCAGATTTGGTTTAGTTCCTGAGTTGTGAGAGAAAAAATTCTTCTGGTAAGGCCTGTGAATGTTAATCCGAGTGAGGGCTGCAAGACAACTTGTAAGGATGCCACCGCCGAGAGCTGGAGCAACATCAAGAGCTGCAAGGAATAAAGAACGTGAGGAATTACGAAGGAGGATTGAAGAAAAGGAAACCAGAAGGTATGGAAATGATGAAACAAGTTAAAAGTGTTGATTATTTTGGTTGGTTGTCATTGATGTCAACCCTTGAAGAAAGACTGATAGCGAATTCTAGTAGAACAAAGGTTTGGGTAATGGACCCAAGTTTTTTTGATGTATAATGGTATGAGTTTTAATATAATTGAAGGTAATACTATTCTATATGGATATTACATGTCATGCCATTTCTGGTGGTATGTCGAACGTCACATAACTCCTCACGGTTAGAGATTTATGGCCATGTGAAGTTGGAGAACCCTCATGAGTCATCTAAAAGCCCCAAAAGGTCAAAGAAGTCAAAGTGGTTGCAAAGAAGAAATTATTTAAATAATAAACGAAGTGATGAATGTACTATAAGTCAAAGTGTATACAAAATAAATTATTTAAATAATAAAGTTAATGAAGAAATTACTAAGTGGACAAGTGGTTATAGGTGGGTTAGCCCTAAAATTAGGAAAGTGGTTTAAGATGGTTAGAAGGTAACCCCTTAAGGAAGCTACATAAAAGTATAAATAAGTGGCAAGGGCATCTCATTTTAATTACACTTGAGAATATTGAATATATACAAGTGACTGAGGTAACCAAAGGATATCCAAGAAAAATTTCATAGGGAAGGTGAAGTAAAGAAGGCCAAAATTCAAGGAATGATAAATTCTTTTGATGATGCTTTCTAAGGTATGTTATTTAAAGGTCATCTCACCATTTTCACAATAATTGTTTTTCTAGAATGCTTCAGACCGTGAAATATGGAGGCCATTTGGGAAACATATCCAAGTAGTTGTTATAAAAATTTCATCTTGTGGGTTGTTTTATTTTTGGAGTTACACTCCGTGGAAAATAGGAATTGTGGCTAGTCTTGAAACTGGGCTAAAACAGGTGTTTCGGGTAAAAAGGTCATAACTTATTCATAACAGATCCAAATTCATTAAGACCAAATGTATTGGCTAGAGTACGGTCTTTATCATTTTGTGTACCATTTTCAGTTCCATACAAAAAATATTCCATGCGGGGCACGCTCTACAAGTTCTCTCTCTAGAATAAGACAGAATTCAACAAGGTATGTCATTTTTGCTATAACTCCTTTCCTGAGAGGTTCCATGCAGTGAAACCTAGAGGAATTGAATAAAAGAGACTGAATAACATTGTGTACTATTTTCAGATATTTATTCATTACAGGTACATAGTTATGATTATTTCAAGTTAGGGTTGTTGACTAATCCAAAATTAGTCATGGGAGACTAAAGTAAAGTTTGATGAAAATGTTAGTCTCTTGTTGTTAAAGTTAAGGAAGGTTTGCAGGTATGTGATCATATATACCAAGTCTATTACAGAGTTACAAATCATATTTGGATGATGAAATTGATGAGGGATTTTGGTTGAGGTACATGTTGGTTACATGGTTTAGATAAGTAGTTGATGAGTTGGAACATACATGAGGTGTATAGTTGATTATTTTGGTACATATTGATGAGTCATAGTTTATGTGTATTTGATGCATGATTTATACATATTTGGTGCATGGTTGATGCACTCGTTGATGGTACGGGTTAAGGTACAGATTGGTGCATGGTTGATGCACTTGTTTATGGTACAGGTTGATTACAGGTTGTTACAGGTTGTTTGGTATAGGTTTACAATAGTATATCTCATAGTGATAGTGTGACAGTGGTTCCAGCATTCTACTTATAATTCAGGGCAGTTAGACGGGGCAAGGACAGGTGGTTGTAGCCACCTTCTGATTCTAGCCAGAGAACATAGGGGGTTGTATCCTCCTTTGGTTGTAGCTATAGAATTAGGGATTTGGAGATTCCCTTAGGTTTTATCCTGAGAAAATAGGGGGTTGGAGCCTCCTTCCAGTTGCATCTAGAAAACAAAGGAAGTTGGTGCTTCCAATGAATGTAATTCTTAAAGACATATAAGGAAAATAATTATGTGGTTTTCTCCCGCTTCGAGTTTCCACGTAAAAACATTGGTGTATTGTGTATGTGTATGATTGTTCATTTGTCCATTGTTTATTTACTATGAAACTATTGGATGATAATGCTACATTGATATAACACTTTCCTTTTATGGTTAAAAAGGATTCAATTGCTCTATTACTAATTCACCCCCACTCTCAGTAATCCAACAATTGGTATCAGAGCGAGGTTCCTTCAGAAATTAGTTTAACCACTGAAAGGTAGATCATGGAGAGAAACAACATGTTTAAAAACAGAATACCACAGTTTGATGGAAAAAAGTATGCATTTTCGAGCAGAAGGATGAAAACATATATATAGGCACAAGGATTTGAAATTTGGCAATCGGTAGTAGATGGATACAAAGAACCAATAGTTCCGCCAACAAATGAAAAAACAATGAAACCCAATCAAAATAATTCCGAAGCCACAAATGCACTTCTGAATGGTCTTGGTGAGTCGGTATATTCCAAAGTTTTACATTGTAAATCCGCCAAAGAGATTTGGGACAAAATTAAAAATATTTATGAAGGAGATTTAAAGTTCAAAGCAACAAAACTTCAAACTTACAGAGGTCAATTAGAACAACTAAAGATGAAGGAAGATGAGAATATTGAATCTTACTTCTTACGATTTGATGAAACAGTGAATGCAATCATAGGATTGGGAGAAGAAATTGAAGAATCTGTAATTTTTCAAAAGGTACTAAGATCTCTTCCTATGAGATTTGATCCTAAGATATCATCCCTAGAAGAAAGAGAAGATCTAGACTCAATAAGCATGGACGAACTACATGGAATATTCACAGCATATGAAATGAGAACTGAACATGAAAATCTAGATATAAAAGAAGAATCTTTCAAAACATCCAAAAGGTCAAAGAAAAAGGAACATAGCAGCAACAGTGACTTCTAAGAAGATGATGAAGAAGAAGTGGCCAACTTTGTCAAAAGATTGAACAAGGGAGCCAATGACAGATATAAAGGTAAGATTCCATTGATTTGTTTAAATTGCGATGGTATTGGTCATTTTTATAACAAATGTCCCCATAAGAAAAATAAGAGAAATGATGAAGATTACTCAAATAGAAGACAAACATATAAAGGCAAAAGAACCAAAAAGAAATATTTCAAGAAAAGCTTATGCACCAAAGAAGACATATCCTCATCAAATGAAGATGAAGTCAGTGACAGTGAGACAGAAAGAGTTCTATTCATGGTAGTAGAAGACTTTGATAAATAAGACACCGAAGAAAAATATGAAGATGCACAAGTTGACTACCGAGAAGAATTGTTAAGTGCCATAGAAGTTATAAGAAGAGAAAAGAAGAAAAACAAGAAGTTACAAGAAGAACTAGACAAGAAAGAAAACAATCATGAACTAGAACAAATGATCATGAAATTGAAGTTTCAAATAGAAGAAGATAAAAGAATTGAAGAAGCACTCAAATAAAAGCTAGAATAAAGAGACGCGATCATTGGAAATTTGGAAGTAGAGATTTCCACATTGAGAAAGGATCTTCAAAAGAAAAATATGAAGAACAACTAAATTTTTTTGGATGACATTATTATCAGTTAAAAGCCTCATCATGACAAGTCTGGACTTGGATACAATCAGACGGAAAAGGGATCAATATCCAAAACAACATAACAAGAAACATATCCAAAAAGTTATGCAAAAACAATCAAAGAGGATAGGAAGACCTACAAGGAAGATTACATGGACACTCCTCCACCGAGAATATTCAGATTTCAAAATCAATGACCGACAGAAACAAATAGGCATTGTGAAGAAGAATAATTCATAAAAGTAACTCCTTTCAGAATATATTCAACTCCTAGGTATCAAACTATATTTTTTTTTCATGTTATGCATGCAATAATTTTGGACATAAAGTTGTAAATTGCAAAGCTAATAGGAGGAACATAAACAAATTTGAAAGTCATGTACCCAAAATGGTTATCCAAGAAGGCCTATTGGAACACAGAGAAGAAGATACAACATGTTTGAATCATTAAGAACTGAAGTGGAATGCTACAAGTACAACAACTTTGGACACATGGCCAAAAATTGTAGAATGACAACCCCTCCTAGAGAACCACAACAGAGCTACAATAGTCGAAGATAGGAACCTCATAAGAGAACATGGATAAGAAAGAAGAATCAATATATCAATGAAGAATGCACACTCGCTCTACAAGATAAGCAGAAGAAACCTAGTTGGTATGTTGACAGTGGTTGTTGAAAACACATGACAGGTGATAAAGACATGTTTCTTACATTAAGAAAGGAAAGAGATGGATCGGTCTCCTTCGAAAATGATGATTCAACTAAAATCATTGGAAAAGACACATTTAGAATTGGAAACAAGAATACCAAGGAAGAAATTGTTCTACTAGTAGAAGATATAAAAAATAATATTCTAAGTGTAAGTCAAATGCGTGATCAAGTTCATAAAATTACTTTTGATTGACAGAAGTGCAAGATAAGAAAAGAAGGTTCAGGAAAATTGATTGCAACAACTGCAAGAAATTCAAGCAACATATATGTATTAAGTGAAATTGGATATGAAAAGTGTTGTCTAGGAAAGGAAGATGAAAGTTGGCGATGGCACAGAATAATGGGTCACATACACTTTGATAACCTTGTCAAAGTCAACAAAAATGAAGCAGTTAGAGAAATGCTCCGGATCACGAAACCAACCAAGACTTTATGCAAGCATTGTCAACAAGGAAATCAAACAAAGACTAGGTTCAAATCAAAGGAATATTCAACGACAAGACCACTGGAAATTGTGCATACTGATCTAGTTGGACCAACTACAACAAAGGGTTTAAAAGGTGAGAAATGTGTTATGTTATTAGTTGATGATTATACAAGAATGACTGCAGTTTTCTTTCTCATAAATAAGTCAGAAGCTTTTGAAAACTTCAAGGTCTACAAGGAAATGGTTGAAAATGAAATGGATTCAAAAATCAAATGTTTGAGATCTGATAATGGAGGAGAGTATACTACAAAGGAATTTATCAACTAATGCAGCAGGTATGGAATAAAAAGGAAATTCTATGTTGCTAGGACACCTCAATAGAATGGAGTTGTTGAAAGAAAGAGCAGAACAATATAGGAAATGGCTCGAACAATGCTAATGGATTCCAAATTGACAAAAAAAAATTGGACACATGCAGTGCATACAAAAATTCACATTCAAAATAGAGTAATGCTCAGAAACAACAATGACAAAACTCCCTATGAGCTATGGAAAGAGAGACTAGTAAATGTGAATCACTTCAGAGTATTTGGAAGAAAATGCTACATCAAAAGAGAAGATGGAAGAATGGGAAAGTTTGACTCTTGTGTGGACAAAGAAGTACGTGTTGGTTACTCAAGTACAAGGAAAGCATACAAGTGTTACAATTTGAGGTTGAATAAAATTGTGGAAAACATCAATGTAACAATTGATGAAACAGGTAGACGAGAATTGAAGGAAGAATAAATCGAATCAATGGAACAATTTTACGAAGAAGAAGTTGAACATGAAGAAGAAGTAGAAGCGGAAGATGAAGAAGATCAGACAAAATTAGAAGAGAAAGTTCAAAAAGTGCCTCCAAAAACACCTAGAAAACGAGTACAGAAGAATCATCCTTCAGATCAGATTATTGGAAACAAAGATGCAAGAGTTGAGACTAGAAGAAGAATCCGTTCACTAGAACAAACGCACCTAACACTCTTATCTACTATTGAACCAAGTAGTTTTGAAGAGGCCAACAAGGATGAATTCTAGAATAAGGCCATAGATGAAGAATTGGATCAAATAGAGAAGAATGACACTTGGGAATTGGTTCCAAGACCAAATAATAAGATTTTGATTGGCACAAAGTGGGTTTTCATAAATAAATTGAATGAATATGGAAAAATTACAGTTGAACAAAGATAAATTGGTATGTAAAGGATACACAGAAGTTGAAGGAATCGACTTTGAAGAGACATTTTCCCCAGTTGCCAGAATGGAAGCAATCTGATTGCTTTTAGCTTATGCATGCTCTAAGAATATTAAAGTGTATCACATGGATGTGAAATCATCTTTTCAGAATGGGGAACTTGAAGAAGAAGTCTACATTGAACAACCAGAAGGATTTCAATTGTCAGAGAACGCAGATTATGTGTGTAAATTGAAGAAGGCCTTATATGGTCTAAAATAGGCTCCTAGAGCATGGTACTCTAGACTAGATAAATATCTACAACGGGCAAGGTTCAGAAAAGGAAGTGCAGACAACAACCTCTACATCAAGGTAATTCAAGATAGTATTTTATTAATTGAAGTTTATGTTGATGATATTATTTTTGGAAGTACTGATGACATGTTAAGCCAAGAATTTTCAAAGGATATGCAGAATGAATTTGAAATATCATTACTCAGAGAACTATACTTCTTTCTAGGTCTTTAGATACGTCAAAGCAACCAAGGAATTTTTATTTCTCAAACCAAGTATATCAGAGAAATGCTAAAGAGGTTCGAAATGGAAGATTGCAAACCAATTACCACTCTTATGCAAACCAGTTGCAAGTTGAGAAAAGATGATGACTCGAAGGCTACAGAACAGAGGAAATGCAGATCAATGATTGGTACCTTACTATATGTGACAACATCTAGACCAGATGTAATGCAGGAAGTTGGACAAGTGGCAGGATTTCAAGAAACACCAAAGGAATCACTTGTATTAGCAGTGAAGAGGATTTTAAAATATCTCAAAGGAATAGAAGAGTTTGGATTATGGCATCCAAAAGGAAAGGATCTATCACTTATTGCCTACACAGATGCAGATTGGGAAGGTTTCATTGATGACCGATGAAGCACCAGTGGAGCAACATTCTACTTGGGTGAGTGTTTAGTATCTTGGCTAAGCAAGAAACAATCATCAATATCTTTATCTACAAAAGAATCAGAGTATATTGCAACAACATGATTTTGTACTTTGGTTCTATGGATGAAAAAAACTTTGAAAGATATACATGTTGAGTATGATGAGCCCATTCCAATGTATTTTGATAATACAAGCACCATCGGTATCTCAAAGAAACCGGTGATGAACTCCAAGATGAAGCACATTCCAATAAAGTATCACTTTCTACAGGAACAAGTTGTAGAGAAGAACACCAGAGTTGAATATGTGGGGAAAAAAGAACAAGTGGTAGACATCTTTACAAAACCGTTTCAAAGGGAAGCCTTTGAGTATCTTCGCCAGAGACTCGGAGTAATTTCTACTCCAAAATGAATGCTTTTGAATGCTTAT
Source organism: Picea engelmannii (assembly GCA_009831015.1). Lineage (NCBI taxonomy): Eukaryota > Viridiplantae > Streptophyta > Pinopsida > Pinales > Pinaceae > Picea > Picea engelmannii. The sequence goes on along the minus strand of ML780371.1, from coordinate 129,961 downwards.
CTTATATGTCTTATATTTACATGAGGAAACACCATAGAGAGGATAGTTCAAGTTGGGAGATCAGTTTCAGGAAGAGTTCAGTCAGAGGGAGAAGCCCCAGATGGAAATATATGTTTTCCATTGATGAAAAAGGGGGAGATATTTATCAGTTGCAAAGGTAAATGCTTGGAGAAATAGCACATAGGCATGGTTCCAGGGGGAGTGATGGTCACAGGGGGAGAATGAGTGATATGAATTCAGTATTGCATCATATTTTTTCCATCAATGCCAAAGGGGGATATTGTTTATTATTTGGTTTGGTTTTCATTGATGTCAACCCTTGAAGAAAGTCTGGTAGCGAATTCCGGTAGCACAAAGGTTTGGGTAATGAACCCAATTTTGTTTGATGTATAATGGTATGAGTTTTAATATATTTGAAGGTAAGACTATTCTAGATGGATAATACATGTCATTACATTTCCGGTGGTATGTGGAATGTCCCATAACTCCTCACAGTATAGAGATTTATGGTCATGTGAAGTTGGAGAACCCTCACAAGTCATCTAGAAGCCCCAAAAGGTCAAAGTAGTCAAAGTGGTTGCAAAGAAGAAATTATTTAAATAATAAAGTAAAGTGTTGAGTGTACTGTAAGTCAAAGTGGATACAAAATAAATTATTTAAATAATAAATTTAATGGATAAATTACTAAGTGGACAAGTGGTTAGAAGTGGGTTAGACCTAAAATAAGGAAAGTGGTTTAAGATGGTTAGAAGGTAACCCCTTGAGGAAGTTAAAGTATAAATAAGTCGCAAGGGTCTTTGATTTTAATTACACTTGAGCATATTGACTATATACAAGTGACTAAGGTAAACAAAGGATATCTAAGTCAAATTTCAGAGGGAATGTGAAGTAAAGAAGGCCAAAATTCAAGGGAGGATAAAAAATTTTGATGATGTTTTCTAAGGTATGTTATTTACAGGTCATCTCACCATTTTCACAATAAATTTTTTTATAGAATGATTTAGACTATGAAATATGGAGGTTGTTGAGGAAACATATCCAAGTAGTTGTGACAAAAATTTCAGCTTGTGGGTCTTTTTATTTTTGGAGTTACACTCCGTGGAAAATAGGGTTTTTGGCTAGTCCTGAAACTAGTCTAAAACATGTGTTTTGGGTAAAAACGCCATAACTTCTTCATAACATATCCAAATTCAATACGAACAAATGCATTGGTTATAATACATCCTTTAGTATTCAATGTACCATTTTCATATCCATACAACAAATATTCTGTGTGGGGCATGCTCTACAAGTTCAGTCTCTAGAATAAGCTAGAATTCAACAATGTATGCCACTTTTGCTATAACTCCTTTTCTGAGAGGTTCCAAGTAGTGAAACATGGAGGAATTGAATAAAAGACACTGAACTATTTTCAGATCTTTATTCATTATAGGTACATAGTTATGATTATTTCAAGTTAGGGTTGTTGACTAATCCAAAATTAGTCATGTGAGACTAAAGTAAAGTTTGATGAAAATGTTAGTCTCTTGTTGTTAAAGTTAAGGAAGGTTTGCAGGTATGTGATCATATACACCAAGTCTATTACAAAGTTACAAGTCAGATTTGGATGATGAAATTGATGAGGTATTTTGGTTGAGGTACATTTTGGGTACATGGTTGAGACATGTAGTTGATAAGTTGGCACATACATGAAGTGTATAGTTGATGATGTTGGTACATCTTGATGATTCATAAATTATGTATATTTGATGCATGATTGGTACATATTTGATGCATGTTGATGCACTTGTTGATGGTATAGGTTTAGGTATAGGTTGGTGCATGGTTGATGCACTTGTTTATGGTACAGGTTGATTACAGGTTGTTTGGTACATGTTGTTATAGGTTGTTTGGTGCAGGTTGATTGGTACAGGTTTACAACAATATATATCATAGTGATAGTGTGATAATGGTTCCATCATTCTACTTATATTTCAGGGCATTTGGACGAGGCAAGGATATGTGGTTTTAGCCACCTTCTGGCTATAGCTGGAGAACATAGGGGGTTGTAGCCTCCTTCTGGTTGTAGCGATAGAATTGGGGAGTTGGAGCTTCCCTCAGGTTGTATCCCAAGAAACTAGGGGTTTAGATCCTCCTTCCAGTTGTAGTTGGAAAACAAAGGAAGTTGGTGCTTCCAATGAATGTAATTCTTAAATACATATAAGAAAAAACATTTTGTGGTTTTCTCCCACTTTGGGTTTGCACGTAAAAACACTAGTGTACTTTGTATGTGTATGATTGTTCATTTGTTCATTGTTTATTTACTCTAAAACTATTGAATGATAATGCTACATTGATATAACACTTGCATTTTATGGTTAAAAAGGATTCAATTGCTCTATTACTGATTCACCCCCACTGTCAGTAATCCAAAAAAATGTATGAACATGATCCTGAAGAAGAGTGAAATGTTGAGGAAGTAGACCCAAAAATACGTTTAATATATTTTCTGAAAGATATAGGTAGTGCAAGGGTGTAATTTTCATGCTATGATGGTAGTTTGAAATCCAAGGTTCTCATTGATTGGATAGGAGAGATTGAAAGATATTTTAAGTATGAAAATGTTCAGTATCCCAATATGTTTCGATTCGCCATGACTAAGATAAAGGTTCATGCTGCACTTTGGTGGGATATTCTACAGATAGATAGAGTGGATAACTGACATGGAAAGATTAGAACCTGAAGGAAGATGGTGAGAAAAATCAAGGAGAAATTCCTACATGTCGATTACTAGAAGAATTTGTTCAAGCATGTGGAAAACTTAACGCAAAAAGAGACATATGTTCGTGAATATACAAAGGATATTTTAAAACTATCCCTCGGGTTAGGGATAAAGGAACTAGAGTATCAAAGAGTGGCAAGATACATGAATGGGTTGAATTATCGAATTTTAGGATGAGATGAGTATGCATTACTTTCATAATCTAGATGAATACTATCAAGTTGCTTTGAAAGTGGAAGAAAAGATTGACAGAATATTGTGAAGAAAGTTCCGAGGAAAAGGAACTAGAGGTAGGGGCAAAGAAAGGGATGTTAAATATAATGAAAAGGAGGATGAAGTGATCAGTGGTCAAAATACATGAGGAGGAAGAAGTGACCAGTGGTCAAAATACATGAGGAGCAAGAAGTGCTAGAAAAGTCAAAGGTTTTAGTAGAGGTAAGTATGTGATTACATGTTATATATGTGGAGTAGAGGACCACAAAGAATCAGAATGTTCGGAGAGGTAGAAAAAAGTGAAAATAAATGAGGCTAGGACAAAAGTTACCCAGGAATATGAAACAACAGTTATTGGTGGGAATGTGGAAGTATTTCAACGAGAGCAAGGAGAAAACCTAAATTTTAGAAGGGTATTACTCAATCCTAATACAAAGGCAGCAAAAGATCTTAAACAAAGAAAGATATTGTTCAAAACTAAATGAAAAATTCAGGATAAGTGTTTTCATCTTGTCATAGATGGTGGAAGTACAGAAAATGTAATATCCACAAAAATAATGGAGAAAATTTAGTTGAAAATCATTCCACATCCAAATCTATACAAGGTCTCATGGTTGAAAAGAGAAAAATAGGTAATTGTGACTCAACGATGCTTGTTGAATTATTAGATTGGAAGTTTAGTGAGTAGGTATTGTGTGACATAGTAGAGATGGATGCTTGTCACATACTACTCAGAATACCATGGATGTTTTATAGAAAAGTTTTCCATGACGAGAGGAAGAATACGTATAAATTTTTAAAGGATGGAAAGCAATATAGATTGGAACCAGTGATGGATACTAAGTTGAGTGGTAATGATAGCAAGGAAAAAGGACAACAATAATAGTTTCAAGAACAACTGCATTATGTTATGTTCAACTAAGGAATTCTTGAGAGAATAGAAGAGAAATCATTAATGGTTGTCCCTAGTACCAAGAGAAGTTTGAGAGATTGAAAAAATGAGTCCTATGGCACCAGAAATTCAACCTTTTTTGAATTCATTTAAGGAGATTGTTGGAGATGATATAACAGTAAGTTTACCTCCCTTGAGAATTGTATCACATAAGGTCGATTTTATAGTATAATCAAGTCTATCGAATAAATATCCTTATCAAACGAGTTCAATAGAGAGTGGGAAATTAAATAAGAAGGTGAAAGATTTGCTTGACAAATGATTTTGATTAGAGAGAGTCTGAGTCTGTATTTTGTACCTATAGTTTTGACACCCAAGAAAGGAGTTGAATGGAGAATGTGTACTGATTCACAAGCTATTAACAATATTACCATAAAGTACAAATTTAATTTACCAAGGATATATGACCTCATGGATTTTTTGAGTGGGGAAAAATATTTTTCAAAGATTTATTTGAAGAGTGGTTACCATCAAATTCGGATAAGGGAAGGTGATGAATGGAAGACAAAATTAAAGACAAAGGATGGGTTGTTTGAGTGGTTAGTTATGCCAATTGGACTAACCAATGTGCCCAACACATTCATGAGAATTATGAATGAAGTTTTGAAACCATTTTTTTTTTAATTTTGTTGTTGTGTGCTTAGATGACATTTTTATTTTCAGTAAGACCAAAGAAGAACACCTATATCAGGTGACAAAGGTGTTACAATGGTTGAGATAAAAAAACTATTGATCAATTTGAAGAAATGTACATTTCTAAAGGAAGAGTTAGTGTACTCTAGATTTGTGATTTCCAAGGAAGGTTTGAAGATGGATTCTGAAAAGGTTAAATCTATTTTGGAGTGGAAAAGACCTAAGTGTGTGTTTGATATGAGAAGTTTCCATGGTTTGGAAATCTTCTACAAGAATTTTATTAGAAATTTCAACGAGATTTGTGCAACACTTACTGAATGCATGAAGAAGGGAAATTTTAAGTGGACAATAGAAGCCATGAATTCATTTGAAGAATTGAAGAAAAAGATAACGGAAAAACCAGTTTATCACTTCCATATTTCAATAAAGTATTTTAAGTGGACTATGATGCAAGTGATTTAGCAGTTGGAGCAGTTTTTATCCAAGAAGGAATATCGATTGTGTTCTTCAGCGAGAAATTAAATTATGCTAAGAAGAAGTATTATGTTTATGATCAAGAGTTTTATGCTATTGTGCAAGCCTTGAAGAAATGAAGATATTACTTACTTCCAAAAGAGTTTGTCTTATTTACTGATCATAAGGCATTGCAGTACATCAATAGTTAGGGTAATTTAAATCAAAAGCATCCCAAATGGGTAGAATTTTTGCAAAGTTACTCGTTTGTTTTGAAACACAGGTCTGAAAAGTCGAATAGAGTTGCAAATGCATTCAACTATAGGATAATATTGTTGAATACTTTGTCAATTGAAATTTTTAGCTTTGAATGTATCAAATAATTGTATGCAAAAGATGCAGATTTTACAAAAGATTGGAAAGTGTGCAAAGCACCTTGGAGCATTGATATAACACCATATTTGGATTTTCATCTTAAAGAAGGTTTCTTACTTAAGAAAAAAGTTTTTTGCACTCCATAGATCTCATTGCAGCTCAATATTATTCAAGAGATGCATAGCATAGATTTAGGTGGACATTTTGGCGTTGATAAGACCACAAAATTGGTGAGGGAAAGATACTTTTGGCCTAGCATCAACAAGGATGTTAATAAGTTTGTTGAGTGTTACATAATTTTTTTAACTCTTCAAAGGAAGGATTAAAAACACAAGATTGTATACACCAATACCGATACCTGAGAGGCCATGGGAAGATATAAGTATGGATTTGTTTATGGGACTTCCTAGGACGCAGAGCGGTCATGATTCCATGATGGTTGTAGTGGAAATATTTTTGAAGATGGCACATTTTATACCATGGAATAAAACTAATGATGCTACTAAATTTGTTGTTTTATTTTTCAGAGAGATTGTGAGATTACATGGGTTGTCGAGGAGTATCACTTTTGACAAGGATACGATATTTCTTGGGCATTTTTGGAGGATACTTTGGAAAAATATGGGTTCCAAATTGTTGTAAATTTCTACATATCGTCCTCAAATCGATGGAAAAAACAAGGTGGTGAACCGAAGTCTTGGAAATTTGTTAAGGAGTTTGAGTGGGGAGAAGTCTGGACAATCGGATTTGATCTTCACACTGGATACATTTTCTTATAATGATTCCATTAACATATCTGTAGGAAAGAGTCCATTTCATATTGTTTATGGAAGGTCACTGAAAGGATTTGTTGATTTGGTTAAGTTTCCTAATCTAGAGGAAAAAATGAGTGTTAATGCAAGCGAATTTGTAGAGAGAATGCAAGAAATGCATTAGCAGATTAAGAGAAAGTTGTAGAAAAGAAATGCCAAGTTTAAAGAAGGAGCAGATATACAAAGAAGACAAGTTTTTTTTTTAGAAGGAGAGTTAGTAATGACACACTTGAGGAAGGAAAGATTTCCCATAGGGAGACGAGAATTATGAAGAAGATACCCTGGATGAATGGAAGAAATAACTGCTTGTTAAACTAGGAAGAAGAATTGGAACAAGTTTTGGTAAAGAGTATTCACAAGAAGACCCGAAATAAAAAGTATTTTGAATATTTAGTCAAGTGGAGAAATAGGGGTTCTGAAGACGCATCGTGGGTTTCTGAAAAGGAGTTAGAACACCTACATGGATCGTCATCCTATGTTATATATACAGTTACAATCACATGAGCCAAGGCTCATGCTTTTATTACCAAGGATGTCTAATGCAAGGGAATCTTTGGCCTCAAGCAATCCGCATCAACCCAAAAATATTTCAAGCTTAAGATAATAAATCATAGGAAGGATTAAGTGACAAATTCCTATTGTCATAACATTTGATGCAACATTGTACTTAAATAGTTTCTACAACACATGATGTAACAGTTGTTGCAACACATGTTGTAACAGTTGTTGCAACACGTTGTTGCAACATCTGCATGAGGTATTTAGAGGCTATGAATTATGCATTTTTAAATTGACGAGTATTGTAATAGCATCATGAAGATAGGTGGGTTGAATAAGTGTGGGAAAATGAATCATTTAAGTCACCACAATATTTTATACCTCATCAACTTAGCATTTGGGGAAATGGTTTTTTGGGAAGATGGATCATGTAACTACCCAGGGGGGGAAACAAGAAATGGTTGAGGAAGTTGAATGGTATGAACATTTGAGCTACCAAGAAATGAAAAGATAAAGGGGGGGAGTGAAAAATGGATTTCGAAATATTTTCAGCAAGATTTTACTTCAATTTGCACAGGAAGAAACAAAAAAGAGAAAACACATCAAAAGGGTCAGAAATAAAGGAGAGAATTGTTCCATATTTGTCTGAAATATAATAAATATATAAATGAATTTTTGCTTTTATTAATGAATAAATTTATGTTCCCATCCATTATTTTTGTCTCTTATTTGTTTTTCCTATAGCAGTAAAATTACTCGTGGCATTCGTTAATGGTTAATTTATGTTAGATATTAGTATGTTGTTAGTTGTGCACTCTATGGGAAAACACCTAGTTTTTGTAAGGATTGATTGCAGAAGCTAGGGTGACTACATCAATTATGAGTATATGTTGAAGTATAAAGGTTTAATTGAACAATTTGTAAGTAGATATGTTAAATTTCCTTGTTTTATAATTAATGGAACAATAAGAAACCTTTATATTAATTATATTGACCATGCTTTGTCATGGCATATTAAACATGTAAGAAAAAAAGTATGAAGAGGAGCCAAAAAAATATATGTTGACAAGAAGCATGAGGAATAACTTCGAAATCATGTGTATGGTTTATTTATCACTCATTGCTATGGTATGATTTTTTTTTACGCAATCATGTATATTCTACTATATAAATGTAGATTTATTTATTACTCTTTGTTTCTATGTTTGTAGATGGAACATGAACAATTGGAATGTCAAAAGAAAGTTGAGAAAGAAAGCATCAATTTCAATAACCAAAGTACAATATTGCCTTCAATTGATCAAGAAATTAGGGATGCATGCAACTTGAGTGATGAAAACAGTTCAAGTGATGAATGACAATCAATATAATTGAATGTTACCACAAGTTGTATGTTTTGGAATATATGTTTGTAAAAATGAGGGATTTTTCTTAATGTAGTGGATATAATGTCCCAATTGCATGACAACGTGTTATCAATAAGTGTAACAATTACTGCCCCAACAAATCTGGAAGACTGTAAATGGGCATTTATGCCGAGAATTTTAATATCAAAACATAACCGTTCCTGTTAAAAAAAAAAAAAAAAGTGTAACAATTACATATTGGTCCCAATTTTATTATTGTGAACCTTTATGTTGCCCCATTTTGTATGACAATGGGTCTCTTATTCATATATAATAAAATGGGTTTCTTATTTTATTGCATTGTTGATTAATTAATATGTGAATGATTCACATTTTTTTAAATAACAGAGGTGTAATATGTTGGATAATGCATTAATGGGTGAGTGCTCGAAGTTGGTGGCAAAAAAATTGGCAAGGGGGTTAGTAGGAACGTGCACTCGCAGGAATGCATGCATGTTTTCAGAAATGTGCACGCATTCCTAACCCTATAGGTTTAGAAGTGCTCGTACCTCCACTCAACTTGCCATGCAGGTTTAGTGGAAGGAACACACGCGTGTTCCTAATAACGCATGTTTATTCCTAGGAACATGCACACATTCCTCTACTATACATTTTTTAAAGGGTCGCGAGCACAATTTGTGCTCATTTGCACAAATCATGCTCGCATTTTTACTCTCATTGAGAAAATAGAGAGGAGTTAGAGAGGATAAGCAAGGTGATAATCTTGTCACTGTGTCCCAGTTTAGCCATGTATCTTTAATTTCTTCTATTTTTCTCTCAATTTAGTCATTTGCTCCCAAGAATCTAAATTAAAGAAATTTGTAGTTTTCTATTATAATTAAAAAACCAACCTAATTTACATGCGATGGATTAATAAATTGCAACATATATAATAAAATGGAACCAAGAGATAATGTAAACTGCTCAGAAGAAAACCAAGGAGAGAAAAACCCCAACCCACCACAACCACCCAATGTAAATAGTCAAATTGATGAGGGGTTAGTCATATTAAGAACCCTTGAGAAAAAATTAAGGGATACTATAGAGCCTAGCAGAGTCTCCTTGGTGACTTCTTTGGAAGTCATTGTGAATTCCATTGCAAGTGTCCAAGGGAAATCGACCTCTATTTGTGATTATAAGGAAAGAATGTATGAATATTATAGCACTGGTTTGGACAGAAACCAAGTCAAAGACTTGGGAATTTCAAAACAACAAATGTTGACTATTTTTAGGGATCCTAGAAATGGACAAAAACTACCATTGACCAAGAAATGACTCTCCATTGACTAGTGCATCTATCCCCAGATTAGTCAAAACTAGATGGATATGTGGTATATCATTTTTGATAAACGTCCCTGCAATAACACAAAGGTGCCATTATATTTTCTACGAAAATTATGGGTTGAGTTTATTTTGGGTAAGCATGTCAATAATTTGACATGGATGACTTCTAGGGGGTGGGTCGAGGGTCTACACAGGACTGAGAGCATGCCAGGAGTGATCCCATGTTAGGTCATCATCCCCCCAAGTGAAGTCATGGCCCCCTCCCCAATATCCTCTTATTACAGAGAGATTACAACAAGTACAACTAGCCATTTCATCATTGACTCATAGCCTAGTTCAACACAATAGCTTTGTTTCACTATCTCAGAAGGATGTGCCCTCCAATGACATTGATATAGGGGTTTGAGCCGCAACATGCATAACAAAGTACAGTCAGGAGAGGGCACATGGACATAGCGATCGTCCATGTGAACCTCACAGATTCTCAAGCTGAGGGAAGACATGATATGAGCCTATAGAGCCCAGTGGACAACATATCTTCATGGAGGAGGTTAGTATCTTAACCCTCTGTATATTCTTCATTGTTATATATTTATTTTGTATTCTATTTATTTATATATATATTTATTGTATGTTGTTTTACAGTTGTTAGGTTCGAGTAGTATACCATCTACCCTGATGGATGCATCAATGCATATTCCCACCACTGATGCAATAGTAGAGGCAACCTTCTCATTGGGTGCACCCCACACACATGTATGTGTCACATTTGATAAATTCACCATTGCCATTTCTTTATTTAATGGCATCACCAAAATTTTAATGTTCTTTTGTTTCTATAGGATTTGGGACAAGGTGATGTTGGGGAATGTCCATCTGGGATGGAAAAGTCACCTGCATCACACGTAGGATGTGTATAGTTAAATATCGTATAGTTCTCAATTTTTTTGTGTTTATGTTTTTGAATTTTACTATTTGGTACAAATAGTTCAATATTATTAATATGTATGTAGGATGCGGAAATATTTGATAGATATATTACTACTACACTCCTTGGGCACCTGGGCCTTGCTTCTGGGTTACCTTTACCCAGGCCTAGGGAGTTTCAATCACTTCTACATCCTTTGTGGGTCTATCACAGCCCACCCCTAGAATCTGTCTTATTGCACACATCCTCATTGGATTCACACACAGGCCACCCATACGTGCCACCTCTTCCATCACATCCATCTACAGTGGATGTACTTATATGAAACCCACCCCCACCACCATTACCATCGGCCCCATCCACCGAGGCTGCCACATAAGAGGTTTCCTCAGAGCAGGTTTTACAACCTAGTGTTATCCACATTTTTGGTTATCGAGATGATGACATGATAATGACATGGTGATGGAAGATCTAACTCTTCATTAAGATCATTTTTATGAAGAAAGTTACACTTATCAGCTTCTCAAAATCACATTTTTGGAAATAATACGCAGGCTGCATATATACTATCCTGCGGAAATACTTAATTTCCGCAGGCTGAATTCAGCCTGACTGCGGACTTTCCGCACTGTGTTCACGGTCAGGGTGCGGAAATGTTTCTAAAGGGAGAAAATGAATAAGTTCTCGATCCTTCTAGAAGGATGAGTTGGAGTTCGAATGGTTGGCAAATTAATGAGTTTCCAGATATCTTGGGATTACACTCTATCCAAGTAACTAAACA
>ML780371.1:99598-114822 GCA_009831015.1 Picea engelmannii | reverse complement strand
ATATATATATATTGTATTGTATTTTTTCATTCACCTGATTCATCCCTCTACAATTTTTCCATCAAGGATTTACCCTCTTCTGCACTTAGATCAAGAATAATCTTATCGATCTTCCTCATTTTGTGGCCATGCATGACACACACTAATCAATACATATTATTTAAACTTACATATAGTTCAACCATATTCATTTTGTATAGAATTTACAGAGAACCTGTCTTTTTTGTTTTTTCATATGTGTCATCATTATGTCAACCAAAACTTTTCTTATCTGAACTCTTCTCACTCATATTTTTATCAATATACAACCTGTACTATTCAATACGAAAATTATTAAATATATTTTATAAATAAATCACATAATTTTCAGCAAAAAAAAAAATCGTTGTAATTGGTGTGCTTTTTATATACAAAGCATCGATGCATTTATTACATAAAACGCACAAGGGCATTCCATACAACAACATGCACCGAACAATTTAATTTCTTTTTTAAAATATTTTGAATTAAAAAAGTGCGATATATATAGAAGACATCACAACGACTACAATAGAAAACAAAAACATAGCAAAAACATTAAACATTCATAAAATAATAATAAATAAATAATAGAAAAATTACACAACAATGAGAAGAAAAATTAAAAAAAAATTAAAAATTATGTGACATCATTTTTTGTGTTGTTTAGATGAGAAAACATCAGCAATATTTTTTTTTATGCACCATAATAAAAAATAAAAATAAAATGGCTTTATCGATGTGTTCCTTATACATAAACGCACCAGTGCGTTTATGTCGAGATGTTGCACCGGAAAATCAGAAAACGTTTTAAAAAAAAAAAACGTCAAATAAAAAATCGTTTAATTTTTCTTTTTTTAAATTCAGAGGGTCGACTGTGTTGGAGATATTAAACACTCACCTATAATTATTTTCCTAATTTTTACAGTCCAATGTTGAGAACAATTCCTTAGATGAGAATATTATCTCTAGAGAATATTTCCCTACAAAATAGGATGTTCCTCTTCAGTTTAGAGTCAATCACACTCAATTAGACTAGTGGAAGGCACTCATGCATGGAAACCTCAATTTTAACACCAATAGTTGCATGTGTTTCTCTCACTTCCACATGTGTCTCAATTAACTGATGATTGCATGGATCAGTTAACTAGGACTAGGGGGGAGTTCACTCCAATGTCTGTCAATGAGTGTCTAGATCTCTCTAGATCACTACTATGGTGCATTAGTTACTCATGTATCCTATATCTATTGTAAATTATTCACTCTTTGAGTGTGGAATATGATTAATGCGAATTATTCCATTCTTTCTCTCCTTCTTCTTTTTCTCAATTTCTCTATGCAAATGTGTGTAGTATTTTCTAGCTAGATCTATTATGTGTAGGTTCAACACATTTACATGGTATCAGAGCCGATGGACTGCTAAGCAAAAGCTACTCCAAATTATTTTTGCAGATACTGAAGATCGAAGAACACAAAAATATGGAATCTATGTTTTACTCACAAAAAATACTTCTCACGCCTCATAACTATTTGGAATGGAAGCCAAAAATTCTTCTTCAGCTTAGATGCAGAGGCTTGTACCAAATAACTATGGCGACGAAAGTAGAGCCTGATTCCGTCGATGAGAAAAATGACTTTCTCAATAGACAAGATATGGCCATAGGATATATCTGCTTGTCTATTTCTCCATAAACTCTCCACCAAGTATATGATGTCTCACATGATTCAACTCCAAATGAATTATGGAGAATATTGGAGGTTTTATTTGGGAATAAGAAAGACTGCAAGCAAAATTTTGACAAAATAAAGAATGTAGAAAAGCCACTGGAAGATAAATCATCTCAGTTTGAAGAGCCTTCTACACAAGTATTTGCATAAATTTGTATTCCATTAATTGAAGATGATGTCTACTCCATTTCAGATTTGTTTTCTGAATTTCATGTGGAAGATATATGGCATGCATCTCAGGGGTCACATCCAGACACTTTTTCATACACAATGCATGCATCTTAGGAGACAAAAAGGGAGCCACAGACATCAGACTCAATTATGATATTTTATGAGAAAAATTTGTAGAAAAAAATTGGATATTTTAATTCCTCTCAACAAAATATCCAATTTCAAAAAATGAATCGTTCAAAACGAAGTCCGGAAAGTCAAGTTATGATCATTTTAAAATCAACAAAATTTCAGCATTTTTCCAAAAACGACCGCACGGTTTTCAAAGTTTCATCCAAACTTTATTTGGATCTTCTTCATTACAAGAAGAGAAAGTGGATATGTGTGGACATATCAATGGTGCATCTACTCCATCAGATCCATGCAAACATATACATATTCAACAAAATCTTCAAAGAGCACAAAATTGCACAATTGCGAGGTCTTCTTGGAGTGAAGGACATGGTTTCTTAGCAACTATTTTTTTGTTCCTTCTCATTTTTTTTATGCATTGTAATTTGAGGGGGCGGGTTTCCCATGAGGTTTTCCCTCTTTCCTCGTTTTTTTTCCAGTGTCTCATTCTTATATTCATTGTACAATGGGTACCTAACAGGGCCTTTGTTGTCGGGACCCATTCATCATGTACACCCTAGTAGTGTTCATGGGGGGTGTTGGAGATATTACACACTCACCTATAATTATTTTCCTAAGTTTTACAGTCCAATGTTGAGAACGATTCCTTAGATGAGAATATTCTCTCTAGAGAATATTTCCCTACAAAATAGGATGTTCCTCTTCAGTTCAGAGTCAATTACACTCAGTTAGACTAGTGGAAGTCACTCATGCATGGCAACCTTGGTTTTATCACCAAGATTTGCATGTGTCTCTCTCACTTCCACACATGTGTCTTAGTCAACCGATGATTGCATGGATCAATTAACTAGGACTAGGTGGTCGTTCACTCCAGTGTTTGTCAGTGAGTATCTAGATATCTCTAGATCACTATTATGGCACATTAGTTACTCATGTAGCCTATATCTATTGTAAATTATTCACTCTTTGAGTGTTGAATACAGTTAATGAGAATTCTTCCATTCTTTCTCTCCTTCTTCTTTTTCAATTTCTCTCTGCAAATGTGTGTGGTATTTTCTAGCTAGATCTATTTTGTGCAAGTTCAACACATTTACAGACTGCATTTGGGATCCGATGCAATAAGTGGTCCCTTTGCATCACATGCCAAACACTTATATATAGAAAAAAAAAACCATTAGATCTAAAAAAACCTAAAATGAAAAAACCTTAATTTTGAAGTGATAGAGGGAGTTAAACCCTAGGGTGAAATTTTGTGTTCACGTAAGCAAAAAAAACAACGGTTTAAGGTAAGTATGATTTTTTCTTTTATTTTTTTATGAATGTAGGGTTTTGAGTGAATCACCATACCCTTCAAATCTAGATTTTATGAATATTTTTGTTGTTTCAAAGTATTCTTATGCTCCACATTTCTCCCCAGTATGTCTCTTCCAAATCTGTCTCCTATAAATTTTGGAAAATTAATGAAAACATTGAATACCTTCTTAATATTATTTTTTTTTATGAAAAGAGTTTAGAGTGAATCATCATACCTTCAAATTATCAAATTCTGAATAAAATTATGGTTCCAAAGTACTATGCTCCTCCATAGTGTTCCTCTGTGTGCCTCTCTTGCAAGTCTCGCTCCTAAAAAATTTTGCAAAATAATGAAACAGTGAATAGCTTTTTAGTATTTAAATGACTTTATGAAATTTGATTCCCTCTCTTTTTTTAATTGTTTAAAAAAATAACCCTTTTTTTTTAACTTTTTTGGCATGTTAATGCGTTTATTTAAGACGCATCTATGTGGCCACATTACATTACACATCGATGCATCCATATTAATTGATGCACCAAAGACATATAATTGTTTTTTATTAACAAAATCTCAAACTACAGTGTGGTTTATTTTTCAACGCACCGATGCTTACTGTTAATATGTGCATCGGTGTGTTTGTGGTTTATAAGCACATCGAGATGCTTTTAAAGTTATTTGAACTTTTATTTGCACATAAAATAGTATATTCATCTCAAATTATCTTTTAGGATGAATTCACAGGACTTACAATACTTCAATATACATTTTACGGTTTATGTCGTCTTATTCTTAAAAAATGGTTTCAAAACTATATTCAAACTCAAATTGTGGTATGTTCCTCAAAATTTATTTTAGATATGTACAGGAAAATTAATTGCTAATTTTGCTAAAATGCAGGGAGAACCTTATTATATGATCAAATGGCCAATTCTTCAAATTCCATCACATTCAATATTGCTCAAACTCTAGCACAAAGTTCTCCCTTTCCATCTCCAGTAATTTTAACTTATTTTATTAATGTTTTGATTATCTCATTGAATTTTTATATACGTAACGATATTTATTTTCATATTTATTTCGTTGTGATTGACATTCTATTCTTAAACGCTAACATTTTATGTATACAATAATTTTGCAGTTCTTGTAACTAAAGACTATCACGAATGCAAATGTTGTGGACCTTCTTTGAAGACTAGGTGGTCCAACCACCTAAGAAATCTAGTGTATGACTGCTTGAGGGTATTCCTCCAAGAAGAACACCCTTATAGAAGAGAAACATATTCTTTCAATGGTAAACCAAAGAGAACCCAGAGGCCTATAATAATGACACCAACAGAATGGCTTAGAGAATATGAGAGAGAAGGAGAAGGAGATTACACAAATGTTCGATTCAAATGGGGAGCCTATGTTCGATGATCCAAGATTCTTAGACACCTATGTTGAGAAATTTCCCATTGGGATGAAAATGAAATCTATCTTTTATGAGCTCCCCTATTGGGAGCATCTTAAGATTTCCCACTTACTAGATCTCATGCATATATTTAAAAATGTTTCATCTTCTTTATGGAGGCACATATCATCGAAATAAAGTGACACATTGGTTGTGACAAGAAATATTATTTCTTCAAAAACTAAAAAGAAACATTGGCTAAGACAAAAAAGTAGAGAAGAAGTTGGTCCCTCTTGATTTTTCAAAGAAGGTGATGTCCCATGGATTTTGAAGAAAGAAGATATTTCTTTGGAAAATGAAGTTATATTGGGTGTAAAGGTGTCTTCTTTATATGGGTCTTCCCTATGACGTTGCTTCACTGTGCGTCAATACCATTTGTTGAGATTGAAATCACATGACCATTTGAACTTTCTGTAGGTATGACGTATGTCAAAAATATGATTTATTATTTGTAATTTTTATTTTTATGCCATGGGATAAAACGAAATTAATTTTTATGTGTTTACTTTGTAGTGTCATTATCCTATGCTTGTGTGTGGGTGTGTGAACCATGAATTACCCCACAACCTAATGTGTTCCATATCTAAATTATCTTCATTTTTATGTTGGATCACATCAAAGGAGATTCATATGGCTAGCATTCCATGGTGGCGTCTAGAGATGGATGAGATTGTTTGTATGTTTGATAAGGAACTACCATCGAGTTTCATGGACTTGTAGGTTCATCTTATAATTCACCTAGTAGATGAGGTTGAATTATTTGGGGTGGTATCTTGTCATTGGATGTTGTTTTAGAGAGGCATGTACAGAAATTGAAAGGATTTGTTCATCAAAGGGAAAAACCTGAGGGGTCTATGGTAGAGGGGTACATATCATATGAGTCCTTGTATTATGCTAGTGATTACATCAATTAGATCGACAACGCACTAGGTGCAGTGATTTTGGATGATGAAAGGGATGAAGACAAAAGAGAAGGGGAGCTTCTACAAACAAATGGAAAAAGGTGTTTGATAAATAGTAACTGATTTATCATTTGTCAAATTTCTACATAGTAATTATTCACATCGAACTTCATAATGTATATTTTCATGATCTCATATGTACTATATGTTGGTTTGATTTCATGAATACATCAACGAATTCAGAAATTGATGTCATCAATAAATTTATTCTTTACAATTCAAAGGCAACACAATGTGGGTCGCATTATATGAACAAAAGAGGAGGAAATGGGAAAGTGAGAGGAAATAATTCAGACGGTTGAATGGTAGAAGCATGCCTTCTCTTGATCATTTAAAAGAAAATATGCCAATGATATGCCCCAACAGTTGGGTTGTTGACCAATTCAAAGAGAAATATGGTGCATCCGGTCGTTACCGGCGTGAAGAAGAGGATGCACTAAACATAGGGATTGGTTGCAACAACTCGGTAATAATATTTTTTTGTACATAATTTTTAACTTCGTAATGCACATTTGAATTGTAAGTACATCTATATTATTTTATATTTTAATGGTTGGGTTATTAGACACATATTGACACTGTGATTTGTTCATTTTTTATAGGTGCATTTGTTCCCATCTACGTGGGCATATGGACATCATTTTTACACATACGATGTCGATGATGGACACATGACACAAGACTGTGGAGTCGAAATCGAGTTCAAATAATCTAGTCGTGGTAGCCACCACGATCAAAACAACATACAGAGGAAGATAGGTTACATAGGAAAGATACAAGAGATCATTTGAGTGGACTTCTCTTCTTTCCAATGTGTTATTTTTAGGTGCAAGTGGTGGGACACCTTTGATCAGAATAATGTAAAGGAATATTGTGATAGTGGGATGATATGTATCAACTCTAAAAAGATGTGGAATGAAGCTAAGGAGCCTTATGTTTTCCCAAAACACTGCAACCAAGTGTTTTTTTACCCAAATGTGTTGGATAGGGATTGGTGGTTTGTATTAAGACACGACCCTAGATCAAAACATATTTTTTGAGAAAACAATGTTATCATGCCAAGCAAGGAAGATAATGAGGTGATGACAACAAAGAGTGATATGTACATGTTTTATTTCATCTTTAATATTTTTGTTGTATCCTTTTGTTAAATTCTTTATTTATCTAATTATATTGTTTTGTATTCATCCTCTGAGAGAGAAAATGTTAAGTTAATTATAACAAATCTTTGAACAATTTTAGTTGGTTAATAGATAGTTTGATGTGTAATGTGTTTGTCTTTCAAATTATTTGTGGTTGCATGGAACGATTTTTATTTGAACATATTTATATGTCGTTGCATATATTTAAAAATGCTTCATCTTCTTTAAGTATTTGCAATTGTGAAATCCTGAAAAATGTTAAATGTCCACTTGAACTTTTAATGGAACATGAAATTATACCTTTTATGTTGATATAATTAGATGTAATGATATGGTTAATATGCATGTTTAATAGTACAAAAATTTTGAGGATATGTTAACATGATGATTCAAAAACTGAGTTTATGTTCATTTATTTTGTAAATTTAAAAGTAAGATTAACAAAAAAGGTGGTTTATAATTAAAAAATTAAATTTATAACATGATTTTGTGATAATTTGGTTTTCAACTAAAGAAGTGTTTATTAGTTTACATACTTTTATCATTTCTTTTGAAAATATTTATAAAATTATGCCCCCAATGTTGAGTAAAACCACAATTAATGAAGTAATATTTTAAAATTTTATAGCAATCAACTTACGAAATAATGACAAAAATAACAATAGGAAGATTTGCATCCATACAATTTTAAAGCCAATAGAATGCTTATCATTGGAGATCATAACTTTTTTTTATAACGCTTTTTAGTGCAGAAGAGTTTATTCAAAACAAGTAATTAGTACAATGGAAGATAATATTTATTCATATGTAATTTATTTTTTGAAAAAAAATAGTCAAAATGAATATGTATAATGAACTATCTATGCAATTATAGTTTCAGCCATCTTGAACTTTGTAATTTATAAAAATAAACATGATGATGATAACCATCCTATTGTTAATTTTTAATGATGTTATTAGGTTATTTTCAAATTACTAGAGCATACAATGCATTTCCAAAACAACGACATCAAGAGGATCACTGAAAGAAACACAATCACAAGGTATGCAACATTTTGTCCTGGGAAACCCTCATGGTTGAGAAAACCATGCAAAACTTCCTCAATAATAGATTGTCAATACAATGCCAAGACTAAAACCAAATCACTAATAATAAACTAGGGTTGAGCATGTGCCTCTCTTCTCCTTCCTCCTGCAACTGCAACTTCCTTCAAAACATGTGAACTAGAAGTGTGAGTGAGTGAATGAACAAGTGAGGTACCATCATCACTTATAAATACTAGTTGAGGAGGCCCTAGGGTTATGTATCTTCACTTAGTAGGGCCAACTTCTTCCAATAGTAGTTAGAACCACTTTATAAACCCTAGGGGATGAATTTACAAATACCACCATATAAATATGGTTTGACCAATCCACAAAAGGGGATTTGGTGTTATACAAGACCTAACAAGATCAATCCACAATAGGAGATTTGATCTATAAGATAATAACTCAAATATAATTAGAATATTCTTTAAAGTTACAATATTTAAACACTCCCCCTTAACGAGAAGGGTATTCTACTGACATAACCCAATACAACATCATTATGAGAGAGAGAGAAAGGGCATCATCATCATCATCATTTGGAACAATGACTAGCATATCTACAAATCATTAGAAGTTTTTCTCATCATCAATATCATCATCGTTCACAGCATGGAGTTGGAGTAGCATTATCATCATCATCTGCATGAAGTTGAAACATCAATATCAATTAGCATAAAGCTAGAACAACAATATCACCAACCTGAGGCTGGTACACCATCATCAACAACATGAGGATGATACAACAACATCATTAACATGAGGTTAAGACAAAAAAATCATCAACACGAGGTTGAGACAACAATATCATCATATGGAAACATAATGAGGCAAGTCCAACAACAAAATTTTGTGGTACTCTGAAATATCGTCCTTACCAGACCTTCAGGATCTGCCTAGGAATCATAAGATTCCATAGGATATAAAATCCTAACAAGCTACCACGTGGTACTTTGACAGACCTTCCTGACTGAACCTTCGGGATATGCCCATGAATCATAGGATTCCCTAGGATATAAAATCCTAACGAGCTACCACTATTGACCACATCTGGCATATACATGCATAGGTACTCTGAAACATCATCCTTATCGAAACTTCAGGATCTTCCCAGGGATGATCAATCCCCTATGATATAAAATCCTAGAATGGAGCTACCCGTTGTTGGTCAGGATACTATAGTATCATCAACATCACTCCCCCTTTTGAGGGAGGCCCTTTCAGATAACACCAAGATTGTCTCGGAAGTACTCAAACTTCACACAAGACATAGGCTTGGTCAATACATATGGAACCTGCTCATATGTGCCAACATATTAGATCTTTACATCTCCCCTCTGCACCATATCACGAATGTAGTGAGACCATATCTCTATGTGCTTTGACTTATCATGGAACACTGGGTTCTTTGTCATATTTATACAAATCTGGTTATCACATAGAATCACGGTGGCTTCCATCTCCATATTGAACAGACATGTCAACAACTTATGAATCCATATGGCTTCACAACTGGCATAACATGTTGCAATGTATTATGCTTCTACCATGCTGGGAGAAATACTAGATTGCTTCCTTCTTTTCCATGAAGTCATGGCTGACCCCAAACTGAAACAACATCCTGAAGTGCTCTTTCTATCAAAATCACTTCCATCCCAATATGAATCAGTATAACCATACAGTCTGAAGTCATGATCTCCAATATAACAGAGATCATACTCCAACGTACCCTTAAGGTATCTCATCACATGTTTTGAAGATACAAGGTGAACATGCCTGGGATGTATTAGATTACTAAGAGGGGGGGTGAATCAGTAATAAATAAATATAATCATTTTTAACCATATAATGTGTAACGACCTCCTCGTTACGACAACAACTCTGAAAACAGGTGCAATTTTTATTTTTATTTTTATTTTTTTTTTTTTTTTTTTNGTAAAAGTAACCAACACACTTGACTCTACGTCGCCACTCAACAACCAACATGACGCAACCACGATGTTCAGCACAAGAAGACTGAATGCACACAACGAGTACTGCAACAACATACGACCATAGGCATAAGGCGCACAACACAATCATTAAGACATACTGGGGCGCACAATAAGAACACAGAGGGAAGAATCCAGGGTGTTAGGGTTACTATTTCTGCACAGGAAAGCAGGGCGTTTAGTCTTATGTATTCTCGAAAGAAGATTAGATAGGCTCCTGGCCGACTGCTCAGGCAGAAACTAGTAATCTCTGTCAGTTGTGTCGCAAGAGTGGAAACCCTGCCTTTAAAGGGCCCGAGACTCTTGATACAGCACAGGATTCTTTACACAAAAATAGTCACACACATAGACTCAATACTTGCTACATGGAGGTGTCTACATGCCGCCCGACACAAGCAGACCCAGTATTTAAATGGCTCAACCAAGTACGACAATAATTAACGCACGACCGCGGCCTCTATGGGAGGCACAAGGCAGAAGGATTCAACTAGACCCACCAAGTTCAACATTATAAAAATGAACAAGAAACCTCATTTACTAAATCACAATACTCTATGGTACTTGCTCAAGGAACCTCATATTTTACAAATCATCACTAACTAAAGATTCAATAGTTTATGATAAGACCACCATGCTATTATATGTCATATGATGTCTAACACTAAACTTTCATTTTATATTATATGGGCATAACATTGCCCTTACACATTTCAATGATGTATGGCAATGACATTTCTCCTTACACATCACCATAATAATGAATTATGGTACAGTACCAAGATCATAGCATCATGTTACCATAACTTGCAACTTAGATAGCAATCAACATTACACTTATATGTTATGTAACCCTAACACTACCTTTTATTTATACATTTGCATTTATGACAAGAACATTTCTCTTACATAATTCAAGACAATATATTAAATGACATTACCCTTATGCTTTACACCCATGATCAATGCATAACAGTTTCCTTCTTTAAATGAATACATAACACAAATCCCTTCTTTAATAAATGAAAAGAATAAATCCCTTCTTTAAGTGAATGGAACTCACAAACTAGGAAACACATTTTTTCAACTGAGTTGCCACTTTTATATACATTCCCTTCTTTAATAAAATGAATATTTAAAAGCATTCATTTCAACCCTTAATTAGTAATTACCTCCCATCATTTCAAAATTTAATATTGACCAAAAGGCATTCCTACCCAACTAAACATACTATTCATAACTTCCTCTTTGTCTCCGAATAAAATAATAAGAAAAGTAATTCCTATTCCACTGCTTAGGTAAATTGTAACTGAAAACAAAATTAGCATTAATAATGATAAAAGTAATTCCTTTTTCCACTACTTAGATAACTGGTAACTGAAAATGAAATTAGTATTAGCATTCCTTCAGCCACGAATATTATTAAACGGACCTTTTATTATTTACACATAATGAACGTAAAAAGCTTATCCGTACACAACAACAATCACGTAATCAGGAAATATAACCATTCAATACAAATTAAGGAGGTCTACAGGCAGATTTTATAACATTCTTACGCCTCATGTAAAAGGGAATCTAAACTGGAATAGTTCCAGTGCATTTGGCCCACCTATGACTGGCCAGAATAGAAGGTCTGAACCAAGGATAAAGTCGCCTAAATTTAACAAAACTACCCACGAAAACTGCCACCCTTCACGCTGTCACTTCGTTAATCCTTTACTGTCGTGACAATAATGAGGTCACTGCCAGTTGCAGGGAGAATTACTGCGAGGGAAGATAAGTTTTAAGGTAAGGCAGAAAGAGGTACGCCGAGTGCTGGAGTATAGGGGTGCAGGAATAAAGGACGCAGAGGGGAGAGACAGGCAGACGCCATATAATTAAGGTGCCCCCTCGGATTCCTGTCCAACGACCACACCGACGACTTGGTAACATTGCCAGGAGCAACGCGATGGTGCAGCCGGTAACCCCACGGGTTTTGTGGGTAAGGGAAAAAGGTATTGTTTGTACTGGCTCTGGTAATGAAGGAAAAATAAAAAGACACTCCCCGAAGAGAGCTCGGGACCTCTCGCACCCTAAACGAGAAGCATGCAGCTAGACCAAAGCCCACGCACGGAAATCTCCTCTTCATTTTTGGGTTAAGGAAGATCCACAGGTAAGGGAGAGGTGGGTTGGAAAGAAGCTCAAGTTCTAAAATAGTGAGCGATACAGTCAAGGGCGAGTGAGGCATCACACCAAAAATAATTCTAGTCAGCTGGCGGCTTCGGACAGGTAATTTCGACCCCAAGCAGGTTAACAACTTTCAACCAACAGCAGCATTGCCAGTGCAGAAAATGAACTACCATGCGTGAGATTTTGTTTTGGGCGTAGACTTTCACTCCAGGGTTCATTGCAATTATGAGCGAACCTCAATCTTAAATTTTAAGGCACCAAGGTGAACTTAAAGTGCACGGCAATGAATCAGACCCCCAAGGCGTTACGCATAGGTTGGTTCAGTCAATGGTCGGCATAAACCTCGAGAGATAAAACGGACAAGAAAAACTCCTGACTCAGATATCTAATTCTGATTTAGAAGATAATCTAAAATCCCAATCAATCCAACATGTAATTTCCAGCATTAAAATTCAGTCATTAAAATCTCAGCATTAAAATGCAGTCATTAAAGTTCAGTCCGTAAAATTTCAGCCTTAAAATTCAGCATTAGAATTCCAGCATTAAACTGCAGACATTGAAATTTCAGCATTTAAAATTCAGTCATATCATTCCGGACATAAAAATTTCCAGACACAAAAGGTTCGGAGATCGTTGGTATATCATCTAATCCAAATGAGCAGGTTAGAGGGATGGTTTCCTGCACAAAAACCTACTACAACCACAATATACACGTGCAGGTCTAATTTATACATCCTACACAATCTATCATTCACCGAATATAAAAACATACCATGGCCTATTCGCCGGCTCCGGGTGACATCCGCGTGCTCCTTGCCGCTCCCGCTCGCCGATCGTCGAGACCTCACCGGTACCTCCCAGCCAATCGCTAGGAGTACTCTTCTTCCCCCTTAGCCCCCCGAGCCGCAAAGGGGCCACACAAGATCCAAAGATAAGACTAGCTTCTTAGCTCGCCTCCAAGGCTGAGCTACCACTCCAATACAGTTGAGAAATTCCCAACTCCTCACAAGCAAACAGTCAAGCCACAATCCGGCAGCGTAACGTTACGCTCACCGTTCATTGCCCCTCTTCCTTCTTTTCCCCTTCTTTTATAGAAATTTGAGACCCACCTACTTTCCTAAATCATTATTAATTTAATTTTTAATGACAATCCTCTAAAAATTCTCTGCCGTCCAAGTGTCACTCATCCCCCACGTTTCTCCAAAATTTATTTTCTTTAAAAATATTAAAAGACTTAATTCCCTCACCCCCCTTATAGTCGCTCCTAAAATTACTCATAGGGTTCCTACATCCCCTCTCATGCTTTTAATAACTTTCTTAAAATGAAGTTGCTGATTTTTAGTAACTCCTTAATTGTTGATTCCTTTTTTCTTTTTACCCTATGTCCCCTACTTTCCATTATTAAGTTTCCTTTATTACAAGTTTCCTTATTTCTATTATTTATTTCTCTTTTTATTTTATTTTATTTTTTTATTATTATTTTTTTTTCTTCTTTTAAACCCAAAAAGATAAATGTGCTTAATAGTCTTTTCAATATATTTTTAAAATCCTAACTTTTATACTCCCACACTTTAATAATTTTATTTCTTCTTTAAAATCTAAAAACCATGGGTGTCAATAATTTATCTCCCTCATTACTTTACCCCCCCTTAATTTAAGAAAACTTTAACTAACACATAGGAGGGTTTTAGTTTACGCCCTTATGTTTATTTTTGTAGGATCTTTTCTTAGGGCTTATCAAAATTTTATATTTGAGATGTTTTAAATTTAGGTTTAGATTTGAACTGGGCGACAATTCATTAGGGGAGTCGTTTTGAGAATTTCTTAAGGCGTTGATCCGAAATCGGATTCAGAAGCCTGTCAGGGCATGAAAAATGCTCAAAAATGAAAGTGCTCGGAATCCGACGAAACCAACACCATTGCATCCGTCTCGTCTTCCTGATTCCAGTGGTATAATTTTTATGTCAAACGGAGTCCGTATGAAGAATATATCGCATTCTGTCCACCAAGCCAAACACGGAAAATTTTGGATGTTGACTGTACCTGTCCGTACAGTCCGTACATGACACGTGTCAGTCCGTACGATGACACGTGGTAGGTCTGTATAGGTGACGTGGCAGCACCAGGGGACGACATGTGGCAGGTCCGTATGATGACACGTGGCAGGTCCGTACAGGACACGTGGCAGCCTCAGGCAGTGACACGTGTCAGGCAGATTTGGCACATGATTGGGCCAATCTGAAGGTGACACGTGTCACCACTAGAAGGGTGACATGTGGCACAGATGACGTCAGTGGATGACGTGGCTCAAGTGACATGGCAGTTGACGGAGCGTACGGAAAGATGACGTGTCATGATGACAGAGCGTACGGAAACGACGCGTGGCAGGTGACTGGACGTACGGAAGTCAACGCGGCAAGTAACTCGGACCAATGGGCGACTGACACGTGGCATCTTTCTGGTCAAATGATTGGGTGCCACGTGGCCCAATCATGGGCTGACACGTGGCACCCAGGTATTGATTTATTGGTTTGGTTGATTATTCAAAAATTTTCTAACCACTGGAATCGAACCGGAGACCTCTCCATACTGGTTACGCCTTAACAAACGACCGCCCGACCACTAGACCACTATATGTTGCTTGTTATGTAATCGAGCGAAAACGTATTTGTGTTTGGTTGGAGTTTGGTTCGGCGGGGGGTCGGGCCGGGGCTTAGCCCCGACCCGCGGTCATTGGATTTCCATGTGACCCATTGTAATGTTGGCGGGTAATTTAAATGTTAGAGCGCGGTTTAAAATTGGTTACAAATGGTTATGGTCGTGGCCATATGGAAAAGAGCCACGAGACCAAGTGTTAAAGCTTTTGGGGCCAGTGCTTAGCCCTTTGGGCTAGCGCTTGGCCGTTTTAATAGCCATGTGACCGTTTTTTAGGGGCGCGCGTGCCAGTGAAGGGGGCTTAGGCCCAAATATAACCATATTATATGGTTAAAGTGGGTTTTTAACCACTTTTTTATTAATTAAATGTAATTTAACTCCTTTTTAATGTAATTGGGGGTTATTGGGCTTTTTTAGAGCCTAATT
>ML780371.1:34265-85103 GCA_009831015.1 Picea engelmannii | reverse complement strand
GCACCTGTCTACATCAAGTAGTAAAACATCATGTCGTCTATCAGAATGCATCATAATCAAGCATAAATGTATTAATATCAGAAAAGTCCAGATCACTTGCGAGCAAGTGTCCTCAAAGAATAAGTTTTGTAAGTGCGCCAGAGAGGGATGTTACATAATGCAAGTGTTATATCAATGTAGCATTATCATCCAATATTTGCAGAGTAAATAAACAATGAACAAATGAACAATCATACACATACAGAGTACACCAGTGTTTTTACGTGGAAACCCAAAGCGGGAGAAAACCATAGAATTTTTTTTCTTATATGTCTTGAAGAATTAAATACATTGGAAGCACCAACTTCCTTTGTTTCCGAGCTGCAACTGGAAGGAGGCTCCAACCCCCTAGTTTCTCAGGCTACAACCTGAGGGAAGCTCCAACTCCACAATTCTTTGGCTACAACTAGAAGGAGGCTACAACCCTTATGATCTTTGAATACACCTGGAAGGTGGATACAACCACCTTTCCTTGCCTCGTCCAACTGCCCTGACGTAGAAGTATAATGATGGAACCATTGCCACACTATCACTCTGCGATATACTATTGTAAACCTGTAACAATCAACCTGCACCCAACAACCTGTACCAATAACCTGAACCATGCATCAACCATGCATCAACCTATACCTCAATATGTAATCAACCTATACCATAAAGAAGTGCATCAACCATGCACCAACCTGTACCAAACAACCTGCAATCTACTTGAACCACAAACAAGTGCATCAACCATGCACCAACCTATACCTCAACCTGTACCATGAACAAATGCATTAACCATGCACCAAACATGTACAAATGAAATGTCACAACAACTTGTCTAAACAATTTATCACAACAACCTGTCTCATCAATATTATCAACCAAATCAGATCTACTCACCAAGATCAATCACCAAGACAAATCTCAAATATGTGCATCAACCAATCATAACACAACCACTCATAATCACCACCAATATCAATATGTTCTTCTAATAATATGCCAATACAAGTATGCTACATCATCCATAAACCATGTGTCAAGAATACTACTAACAAGTGCCTCCAACAATGTACCAAGTATGTACCAATCATGTATCAACTACTCATCAACTATGACTCATCAAGATGTACCAACATCATCAACTATACACCTCATGTATGTGCCAACTCATCATCTACATGTCTCAACCATGTACCCAACATGTGCCTAAACCAAAAGCTATCATCAATTTCATCATCCAAATATGATTTGTAACTCTATAATAGACCTGGTGTATATGATCACATACCTGCAAATATTCCTTAACTTTAACAACAAGAGACTAGAATTTTCATCAAACTTTACTTTAGTCTCACATGACTAGTTTTGGATTAGTCAACAACCCTAACTTGAAATAATCATAACTATGTACTTGTAACGAATAAAGATTTGAAAATAGTACACAATGTTCTTCAGTGTGTTTAATGCAATTCCTCTAGGTTTCACTACTTGGAACCTCTCAGAAAAGGAGTTATAGCAAAAATCGCATACCTTGTTGAATTCTGGCTTATTCTAGAGAGTGAACCTGTAGAGCGTGCCCCGCACAGAATATTTGGTGTATAGATCTGAAAATTTTACACAACATAATATAGACTGTACTCTAACCAACACATTTTTTCTTACTGAATTTGGATATGTTATGAAGAAGTTATGACGTTTTTACCTTAAACACTTGTTTTATACTAGTTTCAGTACTAGCCACAAACCCTATTTTCCATGGCGTGTAACTACAAAAATACAAGGACCCACAAGCTGAAATTTTTACCACAGATACTTGGATATGTTTCTTCAATGTAATATCAATTTCACGGTATGAATCATTCTAGAGAAAAAGTTAATGCGAAAATGGTGAGATGACCTGTAAATAACATACCTTAGAAAGCATCATCAAAAGAATTTATCCTCCCTTGAATTCCAGCCTTAGTTTCTTCTCCTTCCCTCTGAAATTCGGCTTAGATATCCTTTGGTTACCTCAGTCACCTATAGATATTCAATATTCTCAAGTGTGATTAAAATGAGAGAGCCTTGCCTCTTATTTATACTTTCATGTAGCCTCCTCAAGGGGTTACCTTTTAACCATCTTAACCCATTTTCCTTATTTTATGGAGAACCCACTTCTAATTTATCCATTAAATTTATTATTTAAATAATTTGTTTTGTATTCACTTTGAATTATAGTACAAGCATCACTTTACTTTATTATTTACCTCCTAACAACTCTTAAACCACTTTGACTACTTTGACCTTTTGGGGCTTCTAGATGACTCATGAGGGTTCTCCAACTTCACATGGCCATAACTCTCTAACTGTGAGGAGTTATGTGAAGTTCCACATACCACTAGAAATGGCATGACATGTAATATCCATATATAATAGTCTTTCTTGCAAATATATCAAAACTCATATCATTATCCATCAAACAAACTTGGGTCCATTACCCAAACCTGGGTTCTCTAACTTCTCATGGCCATAACTCTCTAACCGTGAGGAGTTATGTGACGTTCCACATACCACCGAAAATGGAATGACATGCATTATCCATATATAGTAGTATTACCTTCCAATATATTAAAACTCATACCATTATACATGAAACAATCTTGTGTCTATTATCCAAACCTTTGTGCTACTGAAATTCGCTACGAGACTTTCTCCAAGGATCGAAATCAATCACTAAGAGTTGACATCAATATACAATATCACTTTCCAATGGTTGACATCAATGAAAACCAACAATCCATACCAATTGTCCATCAACTTAAGCCAATTGTCTAACAATCTCCCCCTTTGGCATTGATGGAAACACTTAGTCATGATAACATTCATGCTTATACTCCTCATCAATGTTTCTATCACCCCCCCTTTGACATCAATGGAAAAGGGTATCTCCCTTTGGGGCTTCTCAACCTGACTGGACTCTCCTTGGGGTTGCACCCCCTATATACATGCCTTTGATTTTTATTTGTGTTTATAAGCCTATGATTACTCTCTCTCCCTTCATATTAATAATATCTCCCCCTTTCACAAAGGGTATCACTATGAAGTCATATCGTTCATTCTTCCCTTGTGAACATCACTCCCCATGGAACCATGCCTTTGATAAATCTCTCCCCCTTTGTCATCAATGGAAAAGGTATCTTTTCATCCAGGGTTTCTCCCCCTAACTGAACTGTCCTTGGGGATACTCCCCCTAACTGAACTCTTCCTAAAACTGATCTTCCAACCTGAACTGTCCTCTTTATGGTGCTTCCTCTTGTATAGCTAAGACATATAAGATAAGCAATCAAAAGCATTCATTTTGGAGTATAAATTACTCCTAGTCTCTGGCGAAGATACTCAAAGGCTTCCCGCGAAAGCAATTTTGTAAGGATTTATGCCACTTGTTCTTTTGTGCCCGCATATTCAAATTTGATGTTCTTCTCTGCAGCCTGTTCCCGTAGAAAGTGATACTTTATTGGAATGTTCTTCATCTTGGAGTGCATCACCGGGTTATTTGAGATATTGATGGTGCTTGTATTATCAAAATAGATTGGAATGGGCTCATCATACTCAACTTGTATTTCTGTCAAATTTTGTTTCATCCATAGAACCTATGTACAACATGCTTCTACTGCAATATACTCTACCTCGACTGTAGATAAGTATATTGATGATTGTTTCTTTCTTATCCAAGATACTAAAAACTCACCCAAGTAGAACATTGCTCCACTGGTGCTTCGTCGGTCATCAATGCAACCTGCCTAATCTGCATCTGTGTAAGCAATAAGTGATAGATCCTTTCCTTTTGGATACCATAATCCAAACTCTTATGTTCCTTTGAGATATCTGAAAATACTCTTCACTGTTAATACATGTGATTCCTTTGGTGCTGCTTGAAATCATTCCACCTGTCCAACTACCTACATTACATCTGGTCTGGATGTTGTTACATATAGTAAGCTACCAATCATTGACTTGTATTGCCTCTGGTATGTAGACTTTCAATCATCATCTTTTCTCAACTTGCAACTAGTTTGCAATGGAGTGGTAATTGGTTTGCAATCTTCCATTTTGAACCTCTTTATCATTTCTATGATATACTTAGTTTGAGAAATAAAAATTCCTTGGTTGCTTTGACATATCTGAAGACCCAAAAAGAAGGATAGTTCTCCAAGTAATGACATTTCAAATTCATTCGGCAAATCCTTTGGAAATTTCTGGCTTAACCTGTCATTAGTACTTCCAAAACAATATCATCAACATAAATTTCAATTAATAAAAGACTACCTTGAGTTACCTTGATGTAGAGGTTGTTGTCTACGCTTCCTTTCCATAGTTCGTAGGGAGGTTTTTCATTGTTGTTTCTGAGCATTACTCTATTTTGGATGTGAATTGTTGTATGCAATGCATGTGTCCAAAACATATCTGTCAATTTGGAATCCATTAGCATTGTTCGAGCCATTTCTTGTGTAATTATCATCCATTATGATAATGTTCCTTTGTCTCTAAATCACTCTCTGAACCAATCTATGAATCCATGCTCTCGTCCACTGTCATATATATGTCCAAACCTGCTAATTTTTCTTACGAATCTATCTCTTTCCATACTATGAAAGACTCTACTTGTGCAACTGTCCATAATGCTAACCCATTTATCACTATACTATCATGAAGTCTTGATTAATCTATCAAACTATACTTATTCTAACTGACTGCTCTGAATCTATCTTCTCAGACTCTGCAAGCTGCTCGAAGGATGGTTCTTTGGTTTTTCACATCTATCGCATAGACTCCCCCTGTCTAATATCCATATAACCTAGGAGTCTCTAAGCCCAATTGCTCAGAACAATTCTTGCTCTTATGTGTATCCATCATCATCTTCATTGGTGGATTCATCATCATCTTCATTGGTAGATTCATCATCATATTCATCGGTAGATTCATTATCTCTCTAAGTTATGACTTATTTCTTTCTATCTGTGGATTCATCTTTCACTACAGTGCCTGAAAGTACAATCTCTTGAACCTGTTCCTTATTTACCTGTCCTTCCTCTCTTTCAATTATTTTTGAAACCTTTTGTATCTGACATCTTTCTTATTCTCTATAAAATTTTCTTCGTCTCATTTTATTGCTAATCTTGCGATCTCTGGTACCTGGTATTTGTTCACCTATTCTTCCTGTTTTCTTATCCATACTTTCTTATATCTGATATCAATGTTGTCTTTCATGGAAGTATCGATCATGCTTCTACAATCACTAGATATGTGTCCATAGTTATGACATTTGTAATACTCAATGTTACGTGTGGCCACATAGACACTTCTTGCTTGAACATTTCTTTTATAATCCCTGCAATTTGCAACCTTATGTCCAAAATTAGTACAATAAAAACATTGACCATAAAATAAATTTCCATATATGGGAGTGAATGATCTTCTTTGTGGTGTAGTCCTTCTGAATTTTTTCCTTGACTGATCATGATCATGATTGAAGCTTAACTTTGGCTTGAACATGGATGGTTTTCTTGATGTATCTTTATTAGTTTTCTTAGATTATGGTTGAACATGATTCCTTCCTTTGAGTACTTTTGCATAACTCTTTATATTTTCTTCATTCTTCTATTCTAGCAACCTAGAGTGCTTCTCTTCAGTTTCTACAACTGATGTGGATGTTTTTGTCTCTTCAACATTCTTGTTGAGCTTGACGATTTTGACTCTTAGTGTGATAACTTCTTCTTCAAGTTTCTCAACCTCTTCTTCTTTCTTCATTATCTAAGACTTCATGACCTCTTGTGTTCTCTTTGCTTCTTCAAGTTGGATTTTCAATGTAATTATTTCTTCTTCGAGTCTTCTCTCTTCTTGACCAAACTCTTCCTCAAGTTGGCTTAAGTCATCGGTTATTTCCTTGAGATGATCCGTCAGTATCTTTTCTCTCTTTTTTGCTTCTTCCTTTTTTGTTGTTATGTTGGCTTCTAAACATTTATTTTGATATTATAGAGTTTCTTCAATTCTTATGGCCTCTTCTAGTTGAGCTCTTAAATTCTTGATGACCTACTAATTTTTTTTGGAACCTTGAATACTTTCCTTTTGCTTCATCAATTCTTTCTTGGATGACTTTTTTCTTCTCTTTCTTTCTTTAAATATTTAATTGCACTGATCAATTTTTCTCTGTAATCAATTTTTGCTTCTTCATACTCTTCCTCTTCTGAATCTGTATGACATGATGAGCATCTTTCTTCTTGTTCTGTACCTGCATATTCTTTGGCATTTTCTGATTTTATGATGGGTGAAGAATAGACAGTATGTAACTTATCCCAAAGTTCTTTGGTTGATGAACATTTACCAACCTTTTCTCTTACCGGATTAGGTAATCATTCCCAGATGAAATCCATTGCTATTTTGTTATTCTTATCCAATTCCTTCTTGGATGTAGTCTTTTCCCTTTTTGAACTATCATATCCTATAATAAATGATAGCCAAATATAATGTCCTTGTTCCTGTAAAAATACTTCCGTCCTTATGTTCCACATCTCATAATTAAAACCATTCTAACCATTAAACATTGGTATTGCATTCTCAGAGTAATCCATGATCTTCTTCTAGTGGTTAAACTGTTTCCTGAAGGAACCGACTCCGATACCAATTATTGGATTACTGAGAGGGGGGTTGAATCAGTAATAAAGCAATCTAATCCTTTTTAACCATATAATGCAAGTGGTATATCAATGTATCATTATCATCCAATATTAGCAAAGTAAATAAACAATGAAAAAATGAACAATCATACACATACACAGTACAATAATTTTTTTACGTGGAAACCCAAAGCGGGAGAAAACCACAGAATATTTTTTCTTATATGTCTTGAAGAATTACATTCATTGGAAGCACCAACTTCCTTGGTTTTCCAGCTGCAACTGGAAAGAGGCTTCATCCCCCTAGTTTCTCAGGCTACAACTTGAGGGAAGCTCCAACTCCCCAATTCTCTGGCTACAACCAGAAGGAGTCTACAATCCCCTATGATCTTTGGCTACAATCAAAATATGGCTACAACCACCTGTCCTTGCCCTGTCCAACCACCCTGATGTATAAGTAGAATTATGGAACCACTGTCACACTATCATTGTGAGGTATACTGTCGTAAACTTGTACCAATCAACCTGCACCCAACAACCTTTACTAATAACCCGAACCATGCATCAACCATGCATCAAATTGTACCTCAACCTATAATCAACTTGTACCATAAACATGTGCATCAACCATGCACCAACCTGTACTAGACAACCTGTAATCAAATTGTACCATAAACAAGTGCATCAACCATGCACCAACCTGTACCTCAACCTGTACCATGAACAAGTGCATTAACCATGCACCAAACTTGTACACATGACATGTCACAACAACTTGTCCAAACAACCTATCACAAAAATCTGTCTCATCAATCTTATCAACCAAATTAGATCTACTCACCAAGATCAATCACCAAGTCAAATCTCAAATATGTGCATCAACCAAGCATAACACAAACACTCATAATCACCACCAATATCAATATGTGTTTCTAATAATATGTCAATATAAGTATGTTACATCATCCATAAACCATGTGTCAACAATACTACTAATAAGTTCCTCCAACAGTGTACCAAGTATGTACCAATCATGTATCAACTACTCATCAACTATGACTCATCAATATGTACCAACATCGTCAACTATACACCTCATGTATGTGTCAACTTATCAACTACTTGTCTCAACCATGTACCCAACATGTGCCTCAACCAAAAGCCCTCATCAATTTCATCATCCAAATATTATTCGTAACTCTATAATAGACCCGTGTATATGATCACATACGTGCAAAACTTCCTTAACTTTAACAACAAGAGACTAGCATTTTCATCAAACTTTACTTTAGTCTCACATGACTATTTTTGGATTAGTCAACAACCCTAACTTGAAATAATCATAACTATGTACCTATAAGGAATAAAGATCTAAAAATAGTACACAATGTTTTTCAGTATGTTTTATGCAACTCCTCCCGGTTTCACTACTTGGAACCTCTTAGAAAAGGTGTTATAGCAAAAATGGTATACCTTGTTGAATTCTGGCTTATTCTAGAAAGTGAACCTGTAGAGCATGCCCTGCACAAAATATTTGTTGTATGGATCTGAAAATTGTACACAGCATAATATAGACTGTAATCTAACCGACACATTTTCTCTTACTGAATTTGGATCTGTTATGAATCATTTATGATGTTTTTACCCGAAACACCTATTTTAGACTAGTTTCAGTACTAGCCACAAACCCTATTTTCCACGGCGTGTAACTACAAAAATATGACCCACAAGATGAAATTTTTACCAAAGGTACTTGGATATATTTTTGAAATAGCCTTCAATTTCATGGTCTGAATCATTTTAGAAAAAAAAGTTAATGTGAAAATGGTGAGATGACCTGTAAATAACATACCTTAGAAAGCATCATCAAAAGAATTTATCCTCCCTTGAATTCCAGCCTTCTTTTCTTCACCTTCCCACTGAAATTTGGCTTAGATATTCTTTGGTTACCTAAGTCACCTGTAGATATTCAATATTCTCAAGTGTGATTAAAATGAGAGAGCCTTTCCTCTTATTTATACTTTCATGCAGCCTCCTCAAGGGGTTACCTTTTAACCATCGTAACCCACTTTCCTTATTTTAGGGTTAACCCACTTCTAATTTATCCATTAACTTTATTATTTAAATAATTTATTTTGTATTAACTTTGAATTATAGTACACTCATCACTTCACATTATTATTTAACTCCTAAAAACTCTTAAACCGCTTTGACTACTTTCACCTTTTTGGGGCTTCTAGATGACTCATGAAGGTTCTCCAACTTCACATGGCCATAACTCTCTAACCGTGAGGAATTATGTGTCGTTCCACATACCAATGGAAATGGAATGACATGTAATATCCATATAGAATAATCTTTCTTGAAAATATATCAAAACCGATACCATTATCCATCAAACAAACTTGGGTCCATTACCCAAACCTGGGTTCTCCAACTTATCATGGCCATAACTCTCTAACCGTGAGGAGTTATGTGACATTCCACATACCACCAAAAATGGAATGATGTGTACTATCCATAAATAATAGTATTACCTTCAAATATATTAAAACTCATACCATTATACATGAAACAACCTTGGTTCCATTACCCAAACCTTTGTGCTACCGAAATTCGCTACCGGACTTTGTCCAAGGGTTGACATCAATATACAATATCACTTTCCAATTTTTGACATCAATGAAAACCAAAAATCCATACCAATTGTCCATCAACCTAATCCAATTGTTATGATCTACCAGATACTGAGTCAAGGTGTTCACAACAAAGCATATATCTAGCCTAGTATTCGTCATATACATCAACGAACGAATAATATGTCTATATAGAGTAGCATCAACCAAATCTAACGAAGTATCAACCAAGAGCTTCAAATTTGTTTCCATGGGCGTGTTCATGGATTTACATTCCAACATATCAAACCTCTTCATTATTTCAATTGCATACTTCCCTTGGTTAAGGAAGATCTTCTCTGGGATCTTCCAAACTTCAAGACCTAAGAAATAATGCATGAGGATTAGGTATTTCATATCAAACTATGCATCGGACTTCTTCTTACAATCTGTGATGAGATTTTATTCTCTTGTTAAGAATAAGTCATCCACATATAGTAGCAATATAATTGGCTCATCATTTATAACCTTGAAGTAAAGTTTAGAATCCGCTTTACTCTTGGTAAAGCCCAAGCTTGTCAAAAAACTATCAATTCTTCCATACCAAGATCTAGGAGCTTCCTTCAACCCATACAAAACTTTCTTCAACCTGCAGACATGATTCTTTCTATATTCAACTTCAAACCCTTGTGGTTTTTCTATATACACTTCTTTTTCAATAAAAACATTTAAGAAGGTTGTTTTCATATCCATTTGGTGTAACTTCCACTTCGTTTTGGATGCAAGAGCTATGATGGTTCTGATAGAAGCGTATCTGGCTACATGAGAAAATGTCTCTTCATAATCAATACCTTCCTTTTGAGAAAAACCATGAGCAACAAATATTTCTTTATGTTTTTCAATACTTCCTTCTGATGCATCTTTTATCTTGTACATCCAGGCACTTGGAAGATACCACATATTTGTTCTTTGGTCTAGGAACTACTTCCCATACATAATTATTTATAATGGACTGGTATTCTTCTGTCATGGAATCCACCCATTCTTTATTTTGAGTGGATTCTTCAAAGAAAGTAGGTTCCTTTTCTATGAGATAACACATCAATTCCATATAACTGGAGAATGGATTAGGTTTCTTTATTTGTCTCATGGTTCCTTCGGGGGTACCATACTTTTTTGCATCTTGAATAAGTTTCATTTCCCAAGTTGGTTTTCTCTTATGAGAGATCGTCATTTGGGGAGGTTCTTGAGATTCTATCATATCATGCTATTCTGGAATCTCATCATCAAAGGTAACTATAATTTCCTTCACTGGTTCTACAGCTCTAGCAGCTATAAGTTCTTCTTCATATACTTCTTCAAGTTGGAATTTCCTTGATCTTTTGAGCGTTTCATCTTCATCAAAGGTTACATCTCTGTTGATCTCAATTTGATGGTAACCTAGTATGTAAATTATGAAGTCCTTAGAGACCTCACAGTATCCAACAAATATTCCCTTCTTTCCTGAAGGATCCATCTTAGTTATCCTTTCTTTCAAAATATGTACAAACACTAGACAACCAAATATTTTTAGATGGCTTAATTTTGGCTTCTTTCTGATGAAAATTTCTTCGAGGGTTTTTAATCCAAGTTAACTATGGGATAATCTATTTTGGACATATTTTTTTTTCCTTGTTGCTTCATCCGATAGGTGCATTGGAATATCTTGATCGTGAATCATAATTTTTACTACTTCCATAATTGTTCTATTCTTTCTTTCTGCTACACCATTTTATTGAGGATTATAGGGAGTGTTGAGCTCCATATTAATCCTGACATCTCTGCAAAAGTTTCCAAATTCATTTGAGGTGTAATCTCATCCATTATCTGATCTGAGTATCTTGATTTTTATTTCAGAGAGGTTTTATACCAAGTCTTTGAATTCCTTGAACTTTCTGAGTACTTCATATTTTGATTTCAAGAAATAAACCAAAGTATTATGAGAGTAATCGTCAATAAATGATACATAGTAAACATACGCTCCTAGAGAGGTTGATGGAATTGGACCACATACATATAAGTGGATGATCTCCAAGATTCATTTTTCTTTACTATCGCTCTTTGGGAAAGGATTCTTTATTTTCTTTCCTTGTGCACATCCCTTTCATACACCTTCATGATCAACCTTAAATTCTGGTAAACCTGTAACTACATTGATTACATATGGTAAGGCTTTGTATTTGATGTGAGGTAGTTATTCTATGCCAAAGTTCACAAGGATTTTTAGTAGAGTGAGTTAAGGCTACATCTGAGTGACCTTTTAACTTGTACAAACCTCCTTCTTATGTTCCAGTAACAATTGCATCTTCTATAGTTTTTCCTTTCATCCATATAATAAATTCACCATCTATGAATGCAACCCTGAAACCTTTCTTATCTAGGGTTGATATAGAAAGTAAGTTATTTTTTAAACCCGGTACATAGAGTACATCATTCATTCTCATCAAAGTTCCTGAATCCAATTTGTAGGTGGATTCTCCCATTCCTTTGATATGATACTGATAATCATCTCCAAGTGAAACTTTCTGAGGGAAATATTTTTCTGTAAGGCTATAGAAAATGTCTTTATGTCATGTCATGTGCATAGAGGAACATACTATCTATGAGCCAAGTATCCTCTTCAGGTGTCACAAATCCTGAGAGGGCGGAAAAAAAAACATAATCTTCAATTTCTTCTTTAGTCAACTTCTTGGGTGGATCATCATCTTCAGTTGCACGGGAATGATGTCTTTTATTATTTATATTCTTATATTCTTCCCTTATGGAAGGAAAACTCTTGGCAATGTGTCTCATATTATCAGAATGATAACATTGATAACAGGATAAATCGTTTCCCTTTCTTTGACCCTTATGACATTTCTGGAATCTCTTTGGAGGGTGAGATTCTTTACGAAAATGGGTCTCCTTTTGGAAATGATACCTTTTCCTTCCTCCTTTAGCATGAGAAGCTAGGGATTGATATTCATCCCTTAATAGTAAGGCTTCTCGGTTGGCTACTCTTGCTTCTTCTTGAACACATTCTTCCCATAGACTGTCAAATTGGAGTTTCTCCTTTCTTGCACAGATAGTTTGGATGAAGGCATCCCAAGGTCTTGTGAGACCATTAAGAGTTTTAATTATGAGTTCATATTCATCCAAGTTGTCTCCAATTGCTTCTAACAGTTTCTTGAATTGAGTAACCCTAGAGAAATAGTCTTGAACTGTTTCTCCTTTCTGCCTCTTTGTATTCTTGAGTTGGGTTCTCAAGTTCATATTCCAGTTGATGTTCTTTCCTTCATACATTCT
Organism: Picea engelmannii; assembly: GCA_009831015.1. Lineage (NCBI taxonomy): Eukaryota > Viridiplantae > Streptophyta > Pinopsida > Pinales > Pinaceae > Picea > Picea engelmannii. Next base: position 72,484 of record ML780371.1, on the reverse strand, counting down.
GGTTAGGGAATCAAACATCTCTTTTGGATTATTCTTAGAAGACACTTGAGGGATAAAGTGTTCTTTAATGGAATCTGCAATTATTTTTTTGGCCCTAATCATATCCTTCTTGTACTTCTCTTTGGTTGTTTCTTCTTCAGGTTCTGGTACATTTTATTTTATGAATTTTTCAAGGTCATTATCTTCAATAATGATTCCAATTATGTACTTCTAGGAACATAAGTTTTCCACACCTTCTAACTTGTAAACAAGCTTGGTGCTTGCAGACATCTTGACCTGGATCTAGGAAAATGACCAAAAAATTAAAGTGCTCAGAAAATGAATCTGAACTTACCAGGAGATGCATTGGGCTGAGGCGAGTTGGATGGAGCTGATTGTTTCCAAAAATTCCAAGATTTACCCCTTGAAACTGGACTTGCACAAATCTGGACTAGTACTTCTGGTATTGGTTCTGGTTTCCTAGTTTTCTGGTTTTCTGGTACCATTCAAAACTAGGGTTTGACTTTTCAGATAATCTGGCCACTGAAAAAGTGTGCTCAAGCTACCAAAAGATGTGCTAGGGTAGGGCACACTTCCCTAGATAGGTTTTGGTCAGAAATTCCTCTTCTATAAAAATCCCTAATTTCCTTGTATGACAATAGTGACATTTTTAGATACCCATTGAAATGTGATCTATTCATTCAAGCTCTGATACCATGTTAAGATTTAATGTTTTTATTAGGTTATTTTCAAATTACTAGAACATTCAATGTGTTTCCAAAACAACATCATAAAGAGGAGCATTGAAAGAAATGCAATCACAAGGTACGCAACATTTTATCCTGGGAAACCTCGTGGGGGAGAAAACACAACAAACTTCCTCAATAATATATTTACAATACAATTCCAAGACTAAGACCAAATCACCAAGAATAAACTAGGACTGAGCATGTGCCTCTCTTCTCCTTCCTCCCGCAACTGGAACTTCCTTCAAAACATGGGCACTAGAAGTGTGAGTGAGTGAATGAAGAAGTGAGGCACCATCCTCACTTACAAATACTAGTTGAGGAGGTTCTAGGGTTATGTCTCTTCACTTAGTAGGGCCTACTTATTCCAAGAGTGGTTAAAACCACTTTATAAACCCTAGGGGTCGACTTTACAAATACCACCATATAAATATGGTTTGACCAATCCACAAAACGGGATTTTATATATAAGATAATAACTCAAATATAATTAGAATATTCTTCGAAGTTACAATATTTCAATACTTATAAAAAACATAAACAACATTTGAAATACACATTTATATTTTCTAACTAACATCATCTAATTATATATACCTCTAGCACATATAAACGTCATTAATTATCTAGCACACATATCTAATAATTTAACAGGACATCATCATTGTGATCACATCCAAAAAAAGACAAGCATTTTCTAACATCATCATCACACACATCTAACAAGCATCATTCAACATACACATCTATCAAGCACATTTAACATTTAACATATCTAACATGACCTAAAAATGTACACATCAACATCAACATATACATTAATTAAGTAAATCATCATTATCAACAGAAAAAATGCATGTCTAATTAAAAATGTTATAACATACACATCTATCAAGCACATTTAACATCCAAATATAACATGACCTAACAATATACACATCAACATCAACATATAAATTAAATACATCATCAACATGATCAATAGAAAATANATATATCATGGACAAGTCAAATAATGGCTATAACATATCTGCTCCAGCCAATGGGATAATATGCATATCTACAATAGTAGTGGAGGCCTGGTCTGTAATGGAAGATGATGGATGATGAATAGGTCATGCATGCTCATCTAGGTGAGGTGGAAGAAGAGGATGGGGAATAGGTCTGCCATGCTCATCTAAGTGAGGTGAAAGATGAGGATCAGGAATAGGTCTGACATGCTCATCTAGGTGAGGTGAAAGAGGAGGAGGAGGAATATGTAATGCATCCTCATGATCTAGGTGAGGTGAAGGAGGAGGACGATGAGGATGTGGATAAGTATGATAATGACCATCCTCATCAATTGATAGGCTATTGGACGAATGAGTCATACTGGAAGAAGAGTTGTGCCTATCATCGAGAGCCCTCCTCCCTTCTATTAGCATGGAAGCTCTGATGATATGATGCATAAGAGGCATCAACTCACATGGAATATCCTTCCAAATATCCAAGAGTGTAGGATCTTCCATGATGTCTTGCATCAGGGTAGGGCAGTCTCCCACCTCAGTCAAAAGTGTAGAGAGTCGGTCTCTCAACTCCAACCTGAGTCTGGTATCAGGCCTATGACACATCTTGTTGGGTATCTGCACCTGAGGAAACTGACCCGTCGTGAATTTAGTCATAATATCCTCATCGTCATATGCTAGGGGAAGAGGCACGTCCCTAATCAAAGTTCCAATATCTGCAAAATATATAGTACAGAACAATAATTACACAGTTAATTCATTAAACAATTTAATAAAACAAGTTAAAGAACATGTTAGAATTAATTTTATTCTAATTAAGTAAGACAATAAAATGAAACTATATTAATTTAAAAAAAACACTAATATGCACTTCCCATCATTGGTAAAGTGGGATATGTTAGTCACTAATATTGAGAGGCACCTAACCTCCTCTTCAACGAAAGAGGCAATTTTCAGCTATCCACTAGACACCTGAAAATAAGTTGTGGATAGTACATCAACCCCAATATATGGTTGAGAGAACATGAGTTGAATCTCAATAGTAAAACCTACTAGGAAATATGGGAACTGGGGGAAATCCTCCCCTCTCCTGGATAGCCCAATGATAAATTAAATAGCCTCCTCAGTGGGATGGTACCATTGATCCTAACCCACATGAAAATATTGTCGATGGAGATCCCATCGACGGATCAGATGCAACAATAACCTGGATTTCCCTTTAAGGGATGTAGCCTCTTCATAGTACTTGAGTATGCCTACATACCTCAAGAGAACATAATTCGTTGTAGTAATAGTGCTAAGGTACAAATCCCTATCCCTTGCATCTCATTCCCTTACAACATTGTACAGGTCCACCCTCTGCTCTTGTTCTTTTTTCTCTCTTCACTCACGTCTTTGCATGATTAACATATGAAATACATTATCTTCACTCATACATAAAACATAAAAAAAATATACTAAATGGTAAATTTGTCTATAAATACAGAAAATTAACTTCCTTCAAAAAATAATTTAATTGCATTAATGGTGCACCCAAAAAGTAGTCATGCACCATCAACGATGCGCATATAGATATCTCGATGTGTCAGTGTAAACTAATGCACCGAAAAAAACATTTTCTACTATGGTATGTGGTGCATTAGAAAACAATACCGCACTAGGGCACTACACTACAACACATATGCCCAGGTGCGTTACATTTATCCTACGCAACGCTTAAACCAAAAAACAAATTAAAATATTAATGCACGTAAACAATTATTTAAAAACTAGAAAAAAAGTAGTGTGTATACGTTCACTACACGCACTGATGCGTGTAACAAATGTCAAGGCACCATCACATAAACTTTCCCAAATTTTCGACTACAAAAATTTTTACAGTGTGTTTCGGTCATTACTATTGCCTCGCATAAGGTGCCACCAAAATATTTATGGGGTGCACCGCAACACAATGTTACATTTCTCTACGGTGTGTTTGGTAAACATGAATGCCCCGATGTGCACGTTTACCAACAAACTGCGTAAAAATATATCTGAAAATGGCGGTGCACCATGTACTTTAATGCCCCAATGTGTTATATGTACTTTGATGCACCACCCCACCAATTATATGGTTTTCATCGGTGCATCGTTAAATGGACGCACGGATGCGTTTATGTTTACCAATGCACTGTTGAGAAAGGTAACAAGATTCACAGTGCGCCTTGTAAATTTATAGGTCACACCATAGGCGATGCGAGCCGAGCACTTTGAATGCACCGTGCTGCTTTTTTTGTTTTTTTTTTACACTTAAAATTTCACTCAATTTTAAATTTTAATCTGGTGAAAACTTAAGTTATGAGGAAACAAGGACATTACCTGGACATTTTGTCGTCGGGGAGGCATGGTTGCGACGTACTCAAAAAAACTAAATTTTCCCAAAATTTGGAAAAATTCAAAATTTACTCACCAAGCAACAGACGAAAGGAAGGAAACCAAGGAAATCATTGATGGAAGGGTGCTTCATATAAAAAAAGGTTGCACTAGTTCTTTTGAGCTCTACAACACTAAAAATGGTAAAAATAATTTTTACCGTCGGTAATTCTTTTTTATAAAACCTTGTTCCGGTGCACCCGAGCAACAACTGCACCGGGGCATACATGTTTAATGAGTGCACTGGTTTTATTTAAAAAAAAAAACATCCCTAGCATGGTCTGCGTGTTTTTGTGCCCACCTATGCACTAGTGCATTTACTACTACATAGTGCAACGTCGTACATTTTTTGAAAAACTAATATGGTGCGAAATTTTTTGTTTAAGCATGACACGGTGCAATATAATGATAGATTCCCCAGTGTGGTTGGTTTTACAAAGCGCATCGTATAAATTTGGAAATTAACCCTGACACGATGCTCCATATTAGATAATTGGTGCGCATGATACAATAGAGTGCACTAGAATATATTTTTTGACACAATGCTACATTGGTGCATAAACATTGTTTATTTAACCATATAATGGTGTGCTCTACTAATAGTTCATCAGTTCTTCCAGTGTTACGTTGCGCACCAGAGATTTCTTAAAGAACGCTATCACAATGTGTCATTATTTCCCGATGCATCCTTATTTCCGTAGCGCACCAAATAATATTTTTCTTTTTTTGAAATAATCCTACTACGGTGTGCTAGTTTTGAGGGCACCGATGCACCTGTTGTATAAAACACATCTAGGTGTTTTGTACTTATAAAATAACCGGTGTAAAAACATCTGCCAAAACCTCCGACCACTCACCTCCTCTAGTATCATCCACTATAAATGGATTTTTGGGATATTTTTATAGGGGTGTCCACAAAAACCTCTACTAGAGGGTCTTTTCCTTGTAGTGGTAGCATATGTGATAACTTTTCTTAGGTTAAATTACAAACTATCATTATGTATGTCTATTAATCCATTGAGGAGAAAAAATTATAACAATGTTTTATCTTTGTGTAGTCTCTAGAGTGTCGAAGCACGCCCAGGCCTAGAACCACTCAAGGTGCTTCCTCAAGCAAGATAAGAAAGATAGATTTACATAATGATCCTGAAGGTGGCGAGGGTGGCAGTGGTCAATGATTGACCAAATACTATCATTTTATATCTAGGCCACCATATGGATGGTTTTTATGTTACGAAACTTGTTGTCTCTTTGTATATTGGGCACAAGGTGTCATTTTGTAAAAAATGTACAATTTAGACGATGTTTAATATATATATATATATATATATATATATATATATATATATATATATATATTTCATGGCATGTTTTTTATGAATCTCATTGTTTCTACATTTTATGTTGATGAATATATGAATTTCAAGGTCTTTGAATTTCTAAGTGTATAAATTTTATGTGTAGTGATCCCTTGATCGTTTTTTCTAAAGCGATTATAAATACTTGTGTTACACATTAACAAATATCTTATGGTGGAAAATATTGCTAAGTGTTAAATCCATAATCAATTAATGGTTCTCGAGTATCATTGCTTGTTAATCATCCACGTATCTCTACATCATCGATAGATCATTCCTTCTGAATTATTTGCATGAATCTTATGGATATCAATATTCTAACTCACAACCAACAATATGGAATACCTCTTGAATTATATCCTTCTAAATCCAATGACAATCCACCCTCAAATAGTGGTCACTTGAAAATATTGTGACCTAAAAAATGGCATATTACAATTTTTTATTATAGAAATAAATTTCTCTCATTATATTCTACATAACTGTAAATCACTAAACAATTTTTGTTCAATGTTATGTCAAATTAACCTCCATAACTAGTAATAGAATTAATCAATTATGAAGATGACATAAGATAAAATTAAAGTATGCAAGTACAAAACATTTGGACAACCCAAACACTTAGTATATATTTAGAATATGAATTACATGAACCCACCAATATCTTATCTCAGGTTGTTACAAGTTGGGCTCTTCAAACCCTAGCCTTCCCTTGACATTCCTTTGAGAAGCCTAGTTGTTAGTTTCTTAGTTGATCCAATCCATAATTTGACCATTTTTTAGGGCACACACATTATTTCCCCCTTTCTGTGCATGACATATATAAAATCATTTGATTTATGTGTAACCCATCATAAATGCCAAAAAGACTAGTCAATGACTCATTAATGCACTCATGTGTTTGTTTAAGTTGTGTAGTGGGTATATGTAAATTTTGTTAAACCCATCGATTATTAATAATAATTTTTAATTCTTCCATGAAGTCCACTAAACTTATTGATCTTGATCAATACAATGAGAGAGCTCACATGGAAACTAGATATTAGAATGGGTATCATTTTCCACCTACAAATAAAGGTTTTGAGGTTACATTTCATGACACACCATAGAAAGTAATGTATTTCTACCAAAATTCCTCCAAGGAGACTTGAAACCATTATTATTTTCCCTTCACCATCTATGAGATTTTATTTCACATTCCTACCCAATTTTTGGGTTAGAGCACACAAGGAGACAAAGGACCCTCCCAAACTCAATCCCACAAACATGTTCATTACATGCCATTTCCATGCCTTGCCATGCCATGCCATTGTCATGCATTGTCAATCCATGCCATGGCATGCCATTGCCACATCATTGTCATGCATTTTCATTCCATGCCATTGTCATGACTTTCCAAGCCATGTCATTTTAATTCCTTGGCATTCCATGTCATTGCATCCCATTTCCATGCATTTTCCATGTCTTTCCATTCCATGCCATTTCCATGCCAATGTTATTCCTTTACAAGCCAATATGTCATTTCCATGCCATTGTCATGACTTTCCATGCCATTGCAATGCCTTTCCATGTCATGTCATGCTATTGTCAGGTAGCTTCCCATGTCTTGTCCATGTAGCTTCCCATTTTAACATATACAACAATAAATATAACTTTTCATAACATTATGCAAGGAAAAATTCAAATCGAAATGTGGATTGCAATGAAACAAGAATAACAAAAAAAAAACTTCCTCATCCCAACAAATAAAAAACATTTTTTCTAGCGACATATGACTTAAATTTATATCACAAAGTTCCTTTCCATCCAATGAAGTTTTTATGAAATTTTAAGTGTAGGTGAAAAATTTTGCATGCCTTGCCAAGCCATGCCATTCCTTTCCTTGCCTTCAGTTTCCATGCCATGTCCTGCCTTTCCTTGCTAAGACATGCCATGATTTTCCATGTCATTGCATGCCTTTCCTTTCCATGCCATGCTTTACCTTGCCATGCCTTGTCATGCCTTTCCATTCCATTCCATGTCATTCCATGCCTTGCCTTGCCATGTTTTTCCTTTCCATGCCATGTCATGCCGTGCATTTCCTTTCCATGTCATGCCTTGCATTGCCATTGGATTCCTTTCCTTTCCATTTCATGCCTTTCCTTGCCATGCCATGCCTTGCCTTTCCTTTCCATGACATGCCATTTCCACACCATTTCCATGCCATTTCCATCCCTTTCCAATCCATGTCATGTCATGCCTTTCCATTCCATGTTATTTCCACGCCATTGACATGCCTTTCCATGCCATGCCATTTCCATGCCTTGCCTTGCCTTGACATTCCATTCCTTTCCAAATTCATGCCATGGCATGCCTTTCCTTTCCATGGCATGGCATGCCATTGCCACGTCATTTCCTACCTTTTCATTCCATGACATTTCCATGCCTCACCAAGCCATGCCATGCCTTTCCATTCCATGTCATTTCCATGCCTTTCCGAGCCATGCCATTGCCATGCCTTTCCATTCCATGCCATTTCCACACCATTTCCATGCCTTTCCAAGACATGTCATTGAAATACATTTCCATGCCATGCCATTGCCACACCATTTCCATGCCTTTACATGCCATTCCATTGGCATGCCTTTCCAATCCATTATATGACATTGTCGTGCCTTTCCTTTCCATTGCATGCCTTCCATTTCCATGCCATGTCATGACATGCCTTTCCTTTCCATGACATTTCCACACCATATCCATGCCTTGTCATGCCATGCCATTTCCATGCCTCACCAAGCCATGCCATTGTCATGCTTTTCCATGCCATTCCATTGCCACGCCATTTTCATGCCATTTCCAAGCCATGCCATGCCATTTTCATGACTTTTCGTGTCATTGCATGCCTTTTCTTTCCATGCCATGTCATGGCATGCCTTTCCTTTCCATGAGATTCCATGCCATGCCATTTCCACGCCATTTCCATGTCTTTTCATGCCATGCCATTTCCATTCCTTTTCAATCCATGCCATGCCATTGTCATGCCTTTCCATGCCATGCCATGCCATTTCCTTTCCTTTCCATGCCATGCCATGCAATGCCATACCTTGTATTTCCATGCCATGCCTTGCCTTTCCATGACATTCCATACCATGTCATGTAATTTCCACTCCATTTCCATGCCTTTCCATGCCATGCCTCGCCAAGCCAATAAATTATATTAACTAAGTTATAACAGGACAAATATAACATACCTTAAAACAAGTAATCATTAAATGAAATGGGGATAAAAATGCAAGCCTAAACTAGGGTTTAGATAACAAATGCTTGTTGAAATGCAAGCTGACACATAACAACCCTAGAATATTCAAGACATCAAGCCATAAAGGGATGAAAAATATGACAGAAATATAATAAAAGGTTTCAAGGTTTATTCTAATAAAAGGTTTCAAGGTTTATTCTAAGTGTGAAAGATGACAACTAAACCCTAGACGTCAAGATAACAAGGATGGAAATCGAGGGAAGTCCTAATCTAACCACGAAATTGAGGATACGGTTAATTCAATAAGATTATAAGATAACATGAAATATCACTAACTTAGAAAGATCACTTACTAGGTAAATCAATGACCTATACCTACACCTTGCCTTGCAAATCCATGCCTTTCTTTTCCATGCCATGCCATGCCTTTCCTTTCCATGCCATGACTTGCCTTGCATTCACTTGCCATGCCATTTTTTGTCATGCCTTGTCTTGCATTGCCTTTCCATGCCATGTTTTTCCTTGCCTTTTCATTCCATGCCTTGACATAACATGCCTTGCCTTGCCATGTCATTACATGCCATACCATGCCTTGCCTTGCCTTTCCTTGCCATGGCATGCCATGCCTTACCTCACCTTTCCAATCCATGCCTTTCCATGCCTTGCCATACCTTTCCTTTCCATGGCACAACTTGCCTTTCCTTCATGTCTTGGCAAGGCTTGGAAAGGCAAGTCAAGGCATGGAAAGGAAAGTCAATGCATGGCATGGCAAGGAAAGGAATGCCATGGCATGGAAAGGCATGGAAATGCATGGCATGGCATGGAAAGGCAAGGAAATGCATGGCATGGAATGGAAAGGCAAGGCATGACATGAAAAGGCATGGAAAGGCAAGGCATGGAAAGGCAAGGCACGGCATATCATGCCATTCCTTTCCATGGCTTGGAAAGTCAAGGCATGGCATGACATGCCAAGTTATTCATTACGTTAATTTAAAAAAAAAGATAATGACATTCATGTATCATACCTTATTTTTTGCCTAAAAAAAATAATCCTTGAACTAAATGAAAAACTTCAATACATAAAAATTACAATCAAAGGATTCATTAAGCATGTAATTCTACTAATTGTTATCCCATCTCTCTTAGATAAAAATACCTGCATGAGAATTTCAATGTCATAACATATGCTCTCTTTATTCATACATCTAAGGTATTTTCATAGTTGTGAAACATGGATTATCATAATTAATAGGATTTACCTAGACCTATACCTAGGCCTAGAACTTTCCTTTCCTTTACATGTATAGATTTTCTTAGCCTTGTTATGTCTTTCCTTGGCTTGCCTTGCCTTGCCTTGATTTTCCTTTCCTTGCATTTCCATACCTAGACCTAGACCTATACCAAAACATTGCCTTGTTGTGCTGATCTAGGTGGATATCAGTGGCCACCCACCTTTTCCAACTGGCTCAAAACAGTTTTCTAGCAATTTTGGCAATTTACTATTTTTAGCAGGTTTTAACTTCCGGGGCCATTTTGAGGGCCCGAATGAAGGTTTTTCGAGATCAATGTTCCCAATGATAACTGAATGCATGATTGAGAACCCAAAAATCAATCTCCTCGGTGATACCTTTCCAACGAGCTATCACATGCCTAAAACGGAGATCGTATGCAAAAGTTACGACCCCAGGAAGTTGATGTACTCACTTACCCAAACGGGCCTACATGACTTTTGACGCTTCATCTCCTAGGGTTAGGTTTTTGGATGTCTAGGGTTTTTGGTATTTCTTCTTGCGAATGTGAGTAGCCGTTACATTTCTTCTCAGAGATAAGCTGCCACCATTCTAGCGAGTCTTTCACTCTGTATTTTTACAGTCTCTGTACATTGCTTTCATTAATAGAAATCGTGTATAACTGTACCACTGTGTTTGTGGTTGCATCTCTAGTATATTTCTGTTATATTATTGAATATATGTGATATCTCTGTGCATTTATTTATTATATCTCCGATCTCATTTCGTGTCGAAAATAATTCGGATTAGTGGTATCAGAGCAGGCTGCTCTTGATCGTTTTTTCAGTGCATGTCCCCGACGAGGTCCGAGTGTAGAAAGTTGGGTCTCAAGCTTGTATCTCCTGAGGAAAATCGCTCTCGCACACCCAAGAAACCCTCAATGGTGGAAGAAAAGAAAAATGATGGAGAAAACGATCCTATCAATATGTTGCTTGATCAAGCTCTCACGTGATAGAGGGAGGAAATGATGGAGAATTTTTCCCACATCCTTCAACGCCTGCCGATAGAAGCAAGTGCATCTTCATCAAGTGGCCACTTTGGAGGCACCTCGCCTTTCAAGGTACAGGTTAATTTTGATATTCCTTTATTTGAAGGACAGATAGATGCAGAAGCCCTAGACAAATGGTTAAATCTGCTAGAAGGTTATTTCTCTGTTCACAAATTTTCCACAAAAGAAAAGATCATCTTTGCACTCCTTAAAGCTCTCCCCCATGTCAAACATTGGTGGGAAACTTATTGGGAGCATAGTTCCACAGAGGAGTTTGAAATATATGGGGTCGATTCCACTTAGGATTTTTTTGTGGATGCAGTAAAGGAACAGTATTACCCTGTTGGAAACTATGAGGACTAGTACATGAGATGGACCACACTACGGCAAGAGAGGGGCCAAGCAGTTCTAGAGTTCACCAATACCTTCCATACCTTGCACACCAAGCTGGGTATCAAAGACTCTGAGTGACATTTGGTTTTGAAATACTGTGGGGCTCTACACAGATATATCCAGACTGAAATGGATTTTCTGGATATCTCATCACTCGGTGCTTCTTATCGATATGTTGTTAAAATCAAGAAGAAATTTAAGCACCAGAACAAACGGTATTTTAGATATGTAAATACACAAAAAAAAAAGTATGAAAAATACATCCCTAACAAACAGTCTCCCGAAAACCAGTCCAAGACATAGGAAAAGAAGGGTCACGAGAAGACAAAGAAGGACATCGAAAAATGGTGCGATTTCCACAAAATCTCCTGGCACAACACCGATGAATGTCGCTCAAAACAGTCATTGGTGGCTGAGATCAAAGACAAGGAGCGGAACCCTGATTCAGAATCAGATTCTGAAAATACTGGTAAAGGACATATCATTGACGTAGACCACACGACTATTGTCGCAACCACATCAATTCAACCAGAAGAACCAACAGATCCCGAAGAGGGGGAGTGCCTTTTTCATTCACAGGTGTGGGTGAAGGGGACCCCGCTGCATTTTATTGTTGATAGCAGAAGCTAGAAGAACCTCATCTCGGCAAAGGTCATCAAACAGTTGGGATTGTCGACAACACCACACCCGCAACCATACAACATCGGGTGGCTTTGCCAAGGACAAGATCTCCATGTCAGTCAGCAATGTCGATTGTCATATGGCATCCAACCATTCAAGGACGAGGTATTATGTGATGTTGCCCCATTGGATGTCTGTGATGTTCTCTTGGTCCATCCATATATGTAGAAGCACCATGTTGTTTATGAGTCTCAACCCCGTAGTGTCATTGTTACTTTGGGGGGTCATCTCTACAGAATACCATAGGTAGTTTCGACTATTGTTCCACCTAAAAAGTGTCGCAAGGTAGTATCTCATGCTGCAAAATTTATCTTCTTCACAATCTGTTCAAAATGAGAACATAAGGACACTACAACCACTACAACCTCGCCCCAAGCACCTTCTATCCAACAGAAGTAGGTCGACAAGGCTGCAACAAAGCGCAAAGATTCCTTCTGCACACCGTCCTCTCATGTATCTTGTCTTGTTGAACAGCCTCAATCTCAATAGGTTCTTCACATACTTCCACAAATTGAGCAATGCGATGTCTCCAGCAATACAAGCAGCTCACCAAGATGTTGATCCAGCAAACGCTTTTCCCTCTCCCATGGGAACTCAATGCAATGGAAACCATTTCTTCCTAAGGAGGGAGGATTGATCCAAGTGCATATCGGGGCTCTACACAGATACATCCAGACTGGAATGGATTTTCTGGACATCTCATCACTCGATGCTACTTATCGATATGCTGTTAAAATCGAGCAGAAATTTAAGCACCAAAACAAACGGGATTTCGGATCTGTAAATCTGCAAAAAACAAAGTATGACAAAGACATCCCTAACAAATAGTCTCCCAAAAACTAGTCCAAGACATAGGAAAAGAAGGGTCATGGGAATACAAAGAAGGACACTAGAAAATGGTGTGATTTCCACAAAATCCCCTGGCACAACACCGATGAATGTCGCTCAAAATAGTCATTGGTGGTTGAGATCAAAGACAAGGAGCTGAACCCTGATTCAGAATTAGATTCTGAAAATACTAGTAAAGCACAGATCATTGACGCAGACCGCACTGTTATTGTCGCAACCGCATCAATTCAACCAGAAGAACCAACAGATCCCGAAGAGGGGGAGCGCCTTTTTCATTCACAGATGTGGGTGAAGGGGACCCCACTGCATTTTATTGTTGATAGAGGAATCCAGAAGAACCTCATCTCAGTAGAGGTCATCAAACAGTTGGGATTGTCGACAACACCACACCCACAACCATGGAACATCGGGTGGATTCTCCAAGGACGAGATCTTCGTGTCAGTCAGCAATGTCAATTGTCATACAGCATCCATCCCTTCAAGGATGAGGTATTATGTGATGTTTCCCCACTGGATGTATGTGATGTTCTGTTCGACCAGCCATATATGTGAAAGCGCCATGTTGTTTATGAGTCTCGGTCCTGTAGTGTTATTCTTACTTTGGGGGGTCATATCTACAGAATACCAGAGATATTTCCGACTATTATTCCACCTAAAAAGTGCTGCAAGGTAGTATCTCATACTGCAAAATTTAGCTTCTTCACAATTTGTTCAAAAGGAGAACATAAGGACACTGCAACCACTACAGCCTCGCCCCAAGCACCTTCTATCCAACAGAAGCAGGTCGACAAGGCTGCAGCAAAGAGAAAATATTCCTTCTACACACCGTCCTCTCATATATCTCGACTTTTTGAATAGCCTCAGACTCAACAGGTTCTTGACATACTTCCACAAACTGAATAGCGTGAATTCTTCAGCAATACAAGCAGCTCACTAAGATGCAGATCTAGCAAACGCTTTTCCCTCTCCCCTAGGAACTCAACACAATGGATACCATTACTTCTGAGGGAGGATTGATCCAGGTGGATATCAGTGGCCACCCACCTTTTCCAACTGGCTCAAAATAGTTTTCAGGCAATTTTGGCAATTTATTATTTTTAGTAGGTTTTAACTTCCGAGGCCATTTTGAGGGCCCAAATGAATATTTTTGTAGATCGAGGTTTTCAATGATATCAAAATGAATTATTGATACCCCAAAATAAATCTCCTCGGCGATACCTTTCCAACGATCTATCATACAATTAAAACGGATATCGTATGCAAAAGTTACGACCCCGAGAAGTTGATGTACTCACTTACCCAAACGGGGCCCACATGACTTTTGGCACTTCATCTCCTAGGGTTAGGTTTTTGGATGTCTAGGGATTTTGGCATTCCTTCTTATTTTAAAAAGGCCTACAGAGCCTCATTGTAATCATCTTCTTATGAATGCGAGTAGCTATCACATCTCTTCTCAGAGATAAGCTGCCACCATTCTAGCGAGTCTTTCACTCTGTATTTTTACAGTCTCTGTACATTTCTTTCATTAATAGAAATCGTGTATAAATGTACCCTTGTGTTTATGGTTGCATCTCTGTTATATTTCTTTTATATTATTTAATATATGTGATATCTCTGTGCATTTATTTATTATATCTCCGATCTCATTTCGTGCCAAAAATAATCCAGATCAGTGGTATCAGAGCAGGTTGCTCTTGATCATTTTTCAATGCATATCCCCGACGAGGTCTGAGTATAGCAAGTTGGGTCTCGATCTTGTCTCTCTTGAGGAAAATCACTCTCTCACACACACAAGAAACCCTCAATGGCATAAGAAAAGAAAAATGACAGAGTAGACGATCCTATCAGTCTGTTTCTTGAGCAAGCTCTCAGGCGACAGAGGGACGAAATGATGGAGAATTTTTCCCACATCCTTCAATGCCTGCCGATAGAAACATGTGCATATTCATCAAGCAGCCACTTTGGAGTCACCTCACCTTTCAAGGTACAAGTTAATTTTGATATTCCTGTATTTGAAGGACAGATATATGCAGAAGCCCTAGACAAAAGGTTAAATCTGCTAGAAGGTTATTTCTCTGTTCACAAATTTTCCGCCAAAGAAAAAATCACCTTCGCACTCCTTAAATCTCTCCCCCATGTCAAACATTGGTGGGAAACTTATTGGGAGCAGAGTTCCACAGAGGAGTCTGAAATATATGGGGTCGATCCCAATTGGGATTTTTTTGTGGATGCGGTAAAGGAACAATATTACCCTGTTGTAAACTATGATGACCAATACATGAGATGGACCACACTGCGACAAGAGAGGGGCCAAGAAGTTCTGGAGTTCACCAATACCTTCCATACCTTGCGCACCAAGCTGGGTATCAAATAATCTGAGTGACATTTGGTTCTGAAATACCATGGGGCTCTACACAGATACATCCAGACTGAAATGGATTTTCTGGACATCTCATCACTTGGTGTTGCTTATCAATATGTTGTTAAAATCGAGCAGAAATTTAAGCACCGGAACAAACGGGACTTCAGATCTGTAAATCTGCAACAACCAAAGTATGACAAAGACAGCCCTAACAAACAGTCTCCAAAAAACCAGTCCAAGACACAGGAAAAGAAGGGTCACAGGAATACAAAGAAGGACATCGAAGAATGGTGTGATTTCCACAAAAGCCCCTAGCACAACACCGATGAATGTCGCTCAAAATAGTCATTGGTGGCTGAGATCAAAGACAAGGAGATGAACCCTGATTCAGAATCAGATTCTGAAATTACTAGTAAAGGAAAGATCAATGAGTCCCAGGGATGATTTTAGGGGCTAAATTTCGCTCATGGGCTAATTTTCCATGGTTTTTCCAAAAAAGAGATTCGCTATTTTAAAAATGATTCGCCCAAATTCTATAGGATAAAGTTATTTTACCTTCAAAATCGCCAAAATTTTATAAAAACTATATAAAATCCTTAGAAATTTGAATATTTTTACAAAAATATCGCCAAACATTTATAGTTGGCATATGAAGGATTAGTAAGATTCGCCAAGGTTTCTACATTTAAAAATAAATTTCCATCCTTAAAATCATCCCTGTCAATGACACAGACTACACTGCTATTTTCGCAACTGCATCAATTCAACCAGAAGAACCAACAGATCCCGAAGAGGGGGAGTTCCTTTTTCATTCATAGATGTGGGTGAAGAGGACCCCATTGCATTTTATTGTTGATAACGGAAGCCAGAAGAACCTCATCTCAGCAGAGGTCGTCAAACAGTTGGGATTTTTGACAACACCACACCCGCAACCATACAACATCGGGTGGCTTCGCCAAGGACGAGATCTCCATGTCAACCAGCAATGTCGATTGTCATACATCATCTAGCACTTGAACGACGAGGTATTATGTGATTTTGCCCCACTAGATGTCTATGATGTTCTCTTGGGCTAGCCATATATGTGGAAGCACCATGTTGTTTATGAGTCTCGACCCCGTAGTGTCATTGTTACTTTTGGGGGTCATCTCTACAAAATACCAGAGGTAGTTCTGACTATTTTTCAACCTAAAAAGTGTCGCAAGGTAGTATCTCATACTGCAAAATTTAGCTTCTTCACAATCTGTTCAAAAGGAGAACATAAGGACACTGCAACCACTACAGCCTCGCCCTAAGCACCTTCTATCCAACAAAAGCAGGTCGAAAAGGCTGCAGCAAAGCGCAAAGATTCCTTTTGTACACCATCCTCTCATGTATCTTGACTTGTTGAATAGCCTCAGACTCAACAGGTTCTTGACATACTTCCATAAACTGAACAGCGCAATGTCTCCAGCAATACAAGCAGCTCACCAAGATGCAGATCCAGCAAACATTTTTCCATCTCCCCCGGGAACTAAACGCAATGGATACCATTGCTTCCTAAGGAGGGAGGATTGATCCAGGTGGATATCAGTGGCAACCCACCTTTTCCAACTAGTTCAAAACAGTTTTTTGGCAATTTTGGCAATTTACTATTTTTAGCAAGTTTTAACTTTCGAGGCCATTTTGAGGGCCCAAATGAAGGTTTTTTCGAGATCGAGGTTCTCAATGATAATCGAAGGCATGATTGAGCCCCCAAAATTGATACCCTCGGTGATACCTTTCCAACAAGCTATCACACGCCTAAAATGGAGATCGTATGCAAAAGTTACGACCCCGGGAAGTTGATGTACTCACTTACCCAAACAGGGCCCACATGAATTTTGGCACTTCATCTCCTAGGGTTTGGTTTTTGGATGTCTAGGGTTTTTGGTATTCCTTATTATTGTAATAAGGCCTTAAGAGCCCCATTTTAATCATCTTCTTGCGAATGCGAGTAGCCATCACATCTCTTCTTAGAGATAAGTTACCACCATTCTAGCAAGTCTTTCACTCTGTATTTTTACAGTCTCTGTACATTTCTTTCATTAATATAAATCGTGTATAATTGTACCTCTGTGTTTATGGTTGCATCTCTGGTATATCTATTTTACATTAATTTATATCTGTGATATCTCTGTGCATTTCTTTATTATATCTCCGATCTCATTTCGTGCCGAAAATAATCTGGATCAGTGGTATCAAAGGAGGTTGCTCTTGATCATTTTTTCAGTGCATGTCCCCGTTGAGGTCCGAGTATAGCAAGTTGGGTCTCGAGCTTGTCTCTCTTGAGGAAAATCGCTCTCGCACACCCAAGAAACACTCAATGGTGGAAGAAAAGAAAAATGACGGAGCAGACGATCCTATCAGTTTGTTTCTTGAGCAAGCTCTCACGTGACAGAAGGAAGAAATGATAGAGAATTTTTCCCACATCCTTCAACACCTGCCGATAGCAACAGGCGCATCTTCATCAAGCGACCACTTTGGAGGCACCTCACCTTTCAAGGTACAAGTTAATTTTGATATTCCTTTATTTGAAGGAGAGATAGATGCAGACGCCCTAGACAAATGGTTAAATCTGCTAGAAGGTTATTTCTCTGTTCACAAATTTTCCGCCAAATAAAAGATCACCTTCACACTCCTTAAAGCTCTCGCCCATGTCAAACATTGGTGGGAAACTTATTGGGAGCAGAGTTCCACAGAGGATTCTGAAATATATGGGGTCGATCCCACTTGGGTTTTTTTTGTGGATGTAGTAAAGGAACAGTATTAACCTGTTGGAAACTATGAGGACCAGTACATAAGATGGACCACACTGTGGCAAGAGAGGGGCCAAGTATTTCTGGAGTTCACCAATACCTTCCATACCTTGCGCACCAAGTTGGGTATCAAAGACTCCGAGCGACATTTGGTTCTGAAATGCCGTGGGGCTCTACACAGATACATCCAGACTAAAATGGATTTTCTGGACATCTCATCACTCAGTGTTGCTTATCGATATGTTGTTAAAATCGAGCAGAAATTTAAGCACCAGAACAAATGGGATTTCGGATCTTTAAATCTGAAACAACCAAAGTATGATAAAGACAGCCCTAACAAATAGTCTCCCGAAAACCAGTCCAAGAAACAAGAAAAGAAGGGTCACGGGAAGACAAAGAAGGACACCGAAAAATGGTGCAATTTCCACAAAATCCCCTGGCACAACACCGATGAATGTCACTCAAAACAGTCATTGGTGGCCGAGATCAAAGATAAGGAGTCGAACCCTGATTCAGAATCAGATTCTGAAAATACTAGTAAAGCACAGATCATTGACGTAGACCGCACTGTTGTTGTCACAACCGCATCAATTCAACCAGAAGAACCAACAAATCCCGAAGAGGGGGAGCGCCTTTTTCATTCACATATGTGGGTGAAGGGGACCCCGTTGCATTTTATTGTTGATAGCGGAAGCCAGAAGAACCTCATCTCAGTAGAGGTCGTCAAACAGTTGGGATTATCGACAACACCACACCTGCAACCATACACCATCGGGTGGCTTCGCCAAGGACGAGATCTTCATGTCAGCCAGCAATGTCTATTGTCATACAACATCCATCCCTTCAAGGACGAGGTATTATGTGATGTTTCCCCACTGGATGTCTGTGATGTTATCTTGGGCCAACTATATATGTGGAATCACCATGTTGTTTATGAGTCTCGACCCCGTAGTGTCATTGTTACTTTGGGGGGTCATCTCTACAGAATACCAGAGGTAGTTCTGACTATTGTTCCACCTAAAAAGTGTCGCAAGGTAGTATCTCATACTAAAAAATTTATCTTCTTCACAATCTGTTCAAAATGAGAACATAAGGACACTGCGACCACTACAACCTCATCCCAAGCACCTTCTATCCAATAGAAGCAGGTCGACAAGGATACAACAAAGCCCAAAGATTCCTTCTACACACCATCCTCTCATGTATCTCGACTTGTTGAATAGCCTCAGACTCAACAGGTTCTTGACATACTTCTACAAACTAAGCAGCGCGATGTCTCCAGTAATACAAGCAGCTCACCAAGATGCAGATCCAACAAATGTTTTTCCCTCTCCCCCAGGAACTCAACGCAATGGCGACCATTGCTTCCTAAGGAGGGAGGATTGATCCAGGTGGATATTGGTGGCCACCCACCTTTTCCAACTGGCTCAAAACAGTTTTCTGGCAATTTTGGCAATTTTCTATTTTTAGCAGGTTTTAACTTTCGGGGTCATTTTGAGGGCCCAAATGAAAGTTTTTCAAGATCGAGGTTGATCTGAAATTTTTACTTGATCTAAAATTCAAGATCTTTTAACCATTACTTGCATGTGAATTTCTTAATTGTTAACCATCTTTATGAATGCAAAATTAAAGAAATTTCATCACACATAAACATGTAAGCATATTATCTAAAAACAAGAATTGGTAATGGAGTTCACCAGACTTCTTGGCTATCTCTCCAGGACACTTTCGAAATGAGAAGGCCGATAGATTATGTATTCAAATGCTTACAAAGTGAATTTTGAGTTATGTCTGTCATATACAGTAACAAACTTGAACAACAACTGCAAGATGAAATTCTGAGACTTTTAAGTATGAACATGGATACCTTTTCGTGTATCTGGAAGATTCTATGAGCATTTTTCTGTCTGGATGCCTGAATGCAAAAATTGAAGCTAGATCTAGAATCCTTGCGAAAAATCGAGACTTTTGAGTATAAACTCGATATATTTCTGAAACTGGACTCCGGATGCCCTTCCTAGCACAATTCCCAAATCTACCCTGATTGTATAGTCCGTACGGCCTCAAGATGCGTGCCAATTCTAAACCACCTCGAACTGCATGCAAAAACTACCTCAGTCTGTGTGCAAATTCACTTCGTTCACCGTGCAACATCACCTCGATCCACGTGCCTGTCTCTGCCTGCATCAAACTCCTTCTTCTCCCTCGGGATGCGTGCAAAAGCCTCATTTAAATAATAAACAATGATAGTTTTGGGGGGGTGTGAGCTATGGTCCACACGCCCTCCGAAATCCCCCGCATCTCTACAATTTTTAATGTTAATGCACCATTCCCTGCCACGTCCCATGGTGGTGGCGCATTGGTAGCTCGTGGTTGTTAAAGTTGTTGGGGGGTGCAGAAGTCTCGGGGTCAAACCCGTGGGCTTCCCCTCTATACATATATATGTGCGTGATTTTTAACACATATGGTATAACATATGTATCCATGGTTTATTATATGCGCGTATTTTGGTGTAAATATATATGGTATATATTATAGTTGGCGCGCAACTTGGTATAATATATGTGGTATCACATATATATAACATAGTTTTAAACATAAATGGCGGGAACACTATGTTTTAACATATGGTATAGTTTAACATATGTTATGATTTGGGTTTTTATTACACATATATTTTATATGGTATGACCTTTGGTTCTTAATATTATAACATGTGCTTTGCTATGTTGTTGGGTTTATTTGATATTATAACATTTAAGTACCAAGGGGGCCTCGGTGTTGGCAAGGTCAAGGGATAAGCCCTTGGCCACCCCCTTTTACCCAACCAAAACATTTAACCCATTTTTTTAACCATTTTTTATGAACCATTTCAAACCATATTCCACCAATTTTGACGGAATTTCAACTGCTCATATCTTTGTCACCTGGAGGTCGTTTTCCCTTAAACTAACGTCATCGAAAAGATGTTGATGAGCTCTTCCACTTTGTAAACTTTACTTTTCCATTTGAATACTTTAAATCTATCGAATTTTGAGATGATCCATCTGGATCAAACCTTCCCACTGGAAAGCTTTTTGACCACAAAAAGTATGAAATCATTCAGACATGAAGTGAGGGCATGATCTCCCCACTTGACCTGTATCACCTATCCATTCTTCCTGGAACCTGTACATCTGACTCAGAAATACAACAATCAACACTGCACTGGCATTGTTAAGTACAACAATCACATTCTTAATCACATCTTCATTCAACATTGTCGGACCCAACCACATACTGCTAATGAGTAATAAGCCAATTATAAACATTGAACATGTGAAAGAGATTGTACCCATACCATGCTGACTTTTATCCAAAACACTATCAACCAAAACAAGTGCATCGTAGTGATTTGACACTTCCTTTTCATGTTTAGGATTCTTTTCTTCCTTACATTCTATAGACATAAGTGCCAAATTTCGACTTGCATTAACAATCCTTTTTAATTGTTGTGTAGTGCCCAATGATTTGTCGTTTTTGAATGAATGTGAATGCACTATGTACTCAATTCCTTCTTTAAACAAGTGATACTGATTATGTTCTCGATAGAAGATCGCTTTTCGATCATATAAATACGGACTACCCAACACAATTCCACAGATATCTAGAGGGACCACATCAAATTCAACCTCATCTACAAACTTAGATGTAATTGCAAACTTTAGATCACATTGTTGTGTTACCTGTAAGATTTTATCTTTTCATACCCAACCTAATGGATAAGGTTTCTTGTGTGGTTTTGTTTTTAATCCCAATTGCTTAACTACTTCTTCTGAAATAAGATTAGCTTGAGATCCACTATCTATCAGTGTGTCGATCTTTGTTTGTTTTGTAATCACTCTTATATGAAACAATGCATTCCTCTTTCTATCCTCAAAATTGTCATCAGTTTTAGAAGTAGAAGCACATGAAGAACCAATTTTTGAATCATTATCAACAATAGATTTACCTTTCACACCTACGATTGTTACCTTTGTTTCTTCCTCGGAATCTGATCCAAGGTCCTCAACGATAATTGTGGTTGTTTTCTTCCTCTTCTGATCTTTAAACCACTTCGGTTTCATTTCAGGATGTAGCTTCCAACACTTTGCCTCTTCATGCCCTTGCTTTTGACAATGTGAGCATGTAGGTCTCTCATCACCCTTCTTCATTGTAGCTGCATGTTTAATTTTCTGCTTTTCCTTGCCTTCTTTTGCCTGGACAGATTCAGCTGAAGAAACATCATGAACACTCTTTCTTTTTGACTCAATGTGAGTTGCTTGAACACACACCTCGTCAAGATTAGTCGGATTAAACATCAATATCATATGGCATAAATAAGTATGCAATCCTCCTATATATTTGAGAAGAGTTTCCTGAGTGTAGAGAGGTATACCAAGTATCAATGCTCTTTTTCGAAATTCTTGTGTGTATTCTTGCACACTTTGTCCCTTACTTTGTCTCAAATTCTGCCAACCCATCATAGCTTGCTGCATATACCCTAATGGATAAAATTGCTTTTTAAGTGCTGAAATGAACTCATACCAAGAGGAAATGATTTTGCCTTTTGTGGCAAGATCCTCTTGAGATCTGCTCTCCCACCAAATGAGAGCAGTCCCTCCAAGTCGAAGAGAAGCCAACTGAATTTTAACATCATCTTCAGTAAACTTTTGAATCCTACAATAAAATTCAATTTGACGGATCCAATTGTCCATTTTTCAGCATTAAGTTCTCCATTATACATAGGTAAATCAAACTTAATATCAAGCTTTAAATGAGGTATATTAGGATCAACTTTTGTTTTTTGCTTTTCAAATGGAGAAGGAATAGAACCATCAGGAAGAGATGGAGAAGTTGGTGGAGTTTTAGGAGGTTCCTCACCACCTTCTTCTTTTTTATCTTTTGTATTCGATGGTCCACCTTGTTCACCTTTCTTTCGATCTTGATAGAGCTCCTCTACCATCTTTTAAATTCTCATGAAAGCTTTTAGAAATTCCTCTTCAGAAGGGATAGAAGAAGTTGCTACTTCTCCTTTTGGTGAAGACATCCTTCCTCTTCTTGAACCAATCTCTGGATCAAACTCTTCAAGTTTCCCTTCACCACGTTGAAGCTTGGATCTTGTTAACATCAACTCACAAAGCAAATGGTTAACCTCACTCTGATACCAACTTGATCTGAAATTTTTACTTGATCTAAAATTCAAGATCTTTTAACCATTACTTGCATGTGAATTTATTAATTGTTAACCATCTTTATGAATGAAAAATTAAAGAAATTTCATCACACATAAACATGTAAGCATACTATCTAAAAACAAGAATTGGTAACGGAGTTCACCAGACTTCCTGGCTACCTCTTCGGGCCACTTTCCAAATGAGAAGGCCGATAGATTAAGTATTCAAATGCTTACAAAGTGACTTTTGAGTTATGTCTGTCATATACAGTAACAGACTTCAACAACAGCTGGAAGATGAAATTCTGAGACTTTTAAGTATGAACATGGATACCTTTCTGTGTATTTGGAAGATTCTGTGAGCACTTTTCTGTCTGGATGCCTGAATGCAAAAACTGAAGCTGGATCTAGAATCCTTGCGAAAAATCGAGACTTTTGAGTATAAACTCGATATATTTCTGAAACTGGACTCCGGATGCCCTTCTTGGCACAATTCCCAAATCTGCCCTGATTGTACAATCCGTACAGCCTCAGGATGCGTGCCAATTCTGAACCACCTTGAACTGCATGCAAAAACCACCTCGGTCTACGTGCAAATTCACTTTGGTCACCATGCAGCATCACCTCGATTTGCATGCCTGTCTCTGCCTGCATCAAACTTCTTCTTCTCCCTTGGGATGCGTACAAAAGCCTCATTTAAATAATAAACAATGATAGTTTTGGTGTGGCATGAGCTATGGGCCTCGCGCCCTCCGAAATCCCCCGCATCTCTACAATTTTTAATGTTAATGCGCCATTCCCTACCACATCCCATGGTGGTGGCACATTGGTAGCTCGTGGTTGTTAAAGTTGTTGGGGGGGTCGGAAGTCCCGGGGTCAAACCCGCGGGCTTCCCCTCTATACATATATATGCACGTGATTTTTAATACATATGGTATAACATATATATCCATGGCTTATTATATGCGCGTTTTTTGGTGTAAATATATATGGTATATATTATAGTTGGCGCGCAACTTGGTATAATATATGTGGTATCACATATATATAACATAGTTTTAAACATAAATGGCGGGCACACTATGTTTTAACATATGGTATAGTTTAACATATGTTATGATTTGGGTTTTTATTACACATATATTTTATATGGTATGACCTTTGGTTCTTAACATTATAACATGTGCTTTGCTATATTGTTGGGTTTATTTGATATTATAACATTTAAGTACCAAGGGGGCCTCGGTGTTGGCAAGGTCAAGGGCTAAGCCCTTGACCACCCACTTTTACCCAACCAAAACATTTAACCCATTTTTTTAACCATTTTTTATGAACCATTTCAAACCATATTCCACACGGAATTTCAACTGCTCATATCTTTGTCACCTGGAGGCCATTTTCCTTGAAACGAACGTCACCACAAAGCTGTTGACGAGCTCTTCCACTTTGTAAACTTTACTTTTCCATTTGAATACTTTAACTCTATCAAATTTTGATATGATCCACCTGGATCATAGGTTCTCATTGATAGCTGATGGCAATATTGAGCCCCCAAAATGAATCTACTCGGTGATACCTTTCCAACGAGCTATCACACGCCTAAAACGGAGATCATATGCAAAAGTTATGACCCCAAGAAGTTGATGTACTCACTTACCCAAATGGGGCCCACATGAATTTTGGTGCTTCATCTCCTAGGGTTAGGTTTTTGGATGTCTAGGGTTTTTGGCATTCCTGATTATTGTAAAAATACCTTCAGAGCCTCATTGTAATCATCTTCTTGCAAATGCGAGTAGTCGTCACATCTCTTCTTAGAGATAAGCTGCCACCATTCTAGCGAGTCTTTCACTCTGTATATTTACAGTCTCTGTACATTTATTTCATTAATATAAATCATGTATAACTGTACCTCTCTATTTATGGTTGCATCTCTAGTATATATATATTATATTATTGAATATCTGCGATATCTCTATTCATTTCTTTATTATATCTCCGATCTCATTTTGTGCCGAAAATAATCTGGATCAGTGGTATCAGAGAAGGCTGCTCTTGATCATTTATTTAGTGCATGTCCCCGACGAGGTCCGAGTATAGCAAGTTGGGTCTCGAGCTTGTCTCTCTTGAGGAAAATCGCTCTCGCACACCCAAAAAACCCTTAATGGTGGAAGAAAATAAAAATGACAGAGCAGACGATCCTATCAGTCTATTTCTTGAGGAAGCTCTCACGTGACAGAGGGATGAAATAATGGATAATTTTTCCCACATCCTTCAACGCCTGCCGATAGCAACAAGCACATCTTCATCAAGCGACCACTTTGGAGGCACCTTGCCTTTCAAGGTACAAGTTAATTTTGATATTCTTGTATTTGAAGGACATATAGATGCAGAAGCCCTAGACAAATGGTTAAATCTGCTAGAAGGTTATTTCTCTATTCACAAATTTTCCACCAAAGAAAAGATCACCTTCACACTCCTTAAAGCTCTCCCCCATGTCAAACATTGGTGGGAAACTTATTGGGAGCAGAGTTCCACAGAGGAGTCTGAAATATATGGGGCCAATCCCACTTGGTATTTTTTATGGATGCGATAAAGGAATAGTATTACCCTATTGGAAACTATGAGGACCAGTACATGAGATGGACCACACTGTGGCAAGAGAGGGGCCAAGTAGTTATGGATTTCTCCAGTACCTTCCATACCTTGTGCACCAAGTTGGGTATCAAAGACTCCGAGTTCTATTTGGTTCTGAAATACCGTGGGGCTCTACATAGATACATCCAGACTGAAATGGATTTTCTGGACATCTCATCACTCGGTGATGTTTATCGATATGCTGTTAAAATCAAGTAGAAATTTAAGCACCAGAAAAAATGGGATTTCGGATCTGTAAATCTGCAACAACCAAAGTATGACAAAGACATCCCTAACAAACAGTCTCTCGAAAACCAGTCGAAGACACAGGAAAAGAAGAGTCACAGGAAGACAAAGAAGGACACCAGAAAATGGTGCGATTTCCATAAAATCCCCTAGCACAACACCGATGAATGTCGCTCAAAATAGTCATTGGTGGCTGAGATCAAAGACAAGGAACCGAACCCTGATTCAGAATTAGATTATGAAAATACTGGTAAAGGACAAGTCATTGACGCAAACCGCACTTCTATTGTCACAACAGCATCATTTCAACCAGAAGAACCAACAGATATCGAAGAGGGGTAGCACCTTTTTCATTCATAGATGTGGGTGAAGGGGACCCCACTCATTTTATTGTTGATAGCGGAAGCCACAAGAACCTCATCTCAGCAAAGGTCGTCAAACAGTTGGGATTGTCGACAACACCACACCCGCAACCATACAACATCTGGTGGCTTTGCCAAGGACGAGATCTCTGTGTCAGCTAGCAATGTCGATTGTCATACGACATCCATCCCTTCAAGGACGAGGTATTATGTGATGTTTCCCCATTGGATGTTTGTGATGTTCTCTTGGGTCAACCATATATGTGGAAGCGCCATGTTGTTTATGAGTCTCGACCCCGTAGTGTCATTGTTACTTTGGGGGATCATCTCTATAGAATACCAGAGGTAGTTCTGACTATTGTTCCACCCAAAAAGTGTCGCAAGGTAGTATCTCATACTGCAAAATTTAGCTTCTTCACAATCTGTTCAAAAGGAGAACATAAGGACACTGCAACCACTACAGCCTCACCCCAAGCACCTTCTATCCAACAGAAGCAGGTCGACAAGGCTGCAGCAAAGCACAAATATTCCTTCTGCACACCATCCTCTCATGTATTTCGACTTCTTGAACTGCCTTAGACTCAACAGGTTCTTGACATACTTCCACAAACTGAGCAACACGAAGTCTCCAGCAATATAAGTAGCTCACCAAGATGCAGATCTAGCAAACGCTTTTCCCTCTCCCCTGAGAACTCAAGGAAATGAAGACTATTTCTTCCTAAGGAAGGAGGATTGATCTAGGTGTATATCAGTGGCCACCCACCTTTTCCAATTGGCTCAAAAAAGTTTTCTGACAATTTTGGCAATTTACTATTTTTAGCAAGTTTTAACTTTCATGACCATTTTTAGGGCCCAAATGAAGGTTTTTCGAGATAGGGGTTCTGAATGATATCCAAAGGCATGATTGAGCCCCCAAAATGAATCTCCTTAGTGATACCTTTCCAACAAGCTATCACACGCCTAAAACGGAGTTCGTATGCAAAAGTTACGACCCTGGGAAGTTAATCTACTCACTTACCCAAACGGGGCCCACATGACTTTTGGCGCTTCATCTCCTAGGGTTAGGTTTTTGGATGTATAGGGTTTTTGGAATTCCTAATTATTGTAAAAAGGCCTTCAGAGCCTCATTATAATCATCTTTTTGCGAATGCGAGTAGCCGTCACATCTCTTCTCAGAGATAAGCTGCCACCATTCTAGCGAGTCTTTCACTCTGTTTTTTTACAGTCTCTGTACATTTCTTTCATTAATAGAAATTGTGTATTACTGTACCTCTGTGTTTATGGTTGCATCACTGGTATATTTCTGTTATATTATTGAATATCTGTGATATATCTGTGCATTTCTTTATTATATCTCCGATCTAATTTTGTGCCAAAAATAATCCAGATCAATGGTATCAGAGCAGGCTACTCTTGATCATTTTTTTAGTGCATGTCCCCAACGAGCTCCGAGTATAGCAAGTTGGGTCTCGACCTTGTATCTCTTGAGGAAAATCTCTCTCGCACACCCAAGAAACCCTCAATGGAGGAAGAAAAGAAATATGATGGAGCAGAGGATACTATCAGTCTGCTGCTTGAGCAAGCTCTCACGCGACAGAGGGACAAAATGATGGAGAATTTTTCCCACATCCTTCAATGCCTGTCGATAGAAACAGATGCATCTTCATCAAGTGGCCACTTTGGAGGCACCTTGCCTTTCAAGGTACAAGTTAATTTTGATATTCTTGTATTTGAAGGACAAATAGATACAGAAGCCCTAGTCAAATGGTTAAATCTGCTAGAAGGTTATTTCTCTATTCACAAATTTTCCGCCAAAGAAAAGATCACCTTCGCACTCCTTAAAGCTCTCCCCCATGTCAAACATTGGTGGGAAACTTATTGGGAGTAGAGTTCCACAGAGGAGTTTGAAATATATGGCGTCGATCCCACTTGGGATTTTTTTGTCGATGCGGTAAAGGAACAATATTACCCTGTTGGAAACTATGAGGACCAGTACATGAGATGGACCACACTGCAGCAAGAGAGGGGCCAAGAAGTTCCGGAGTTCACCAATACCTTCCATACCTTGCACACCAATTTGGGTGTCAAAGAATCCGAGCGACATTTGGTTCTGAAATACCATGGGGCTCTACATAGATACATCCAGACTGAAATGGATTTTCTGGACATCTCATCACTCGGTGTTGCTTATCGATATGCTGTTAAAATTGAGCAGAAATTTAAGCACCAGAACAAACGGGATTTCAGATCTATAAATCCGTAACATCCAAAGTATGAAAAAGACAGCCATAACAAACAGTCTCCCGAAAACCAGTCCAAGACACAGGAAAATAAGGGTCATGGGAAGACAAAGAAGGATAGCGGAAAATGGTGCGATTTCCACAAAAGCCCCTGGCACAACACTGATGAATGTTGCTCAAAACAGTCATTGGTGGCAGAGATCAAAGACAAGGAGCCAAACCCTGATTCATAATCAAATTATTAAAATACTGGAAAATGATAGATCATTGATGCAGACCCCACTGCTATTGTCGTAACCACATCAATTCAACTAGAAGAACCAACAGGTCCCGAAGAGGGGGAGTTCCTTTTTCATTCACAGATGTGGGTGAAGGGAACCCCACTGCATTTTATTTTTGATAGCGGAAGCCAGAAGAACCTTATCTCAGCAAAGGTCATCAAACAGTTGGGATTGTCGAAAACACCACACCCGCAACCATACAACATCAGGTGGCTTCGCCAAGGACGAGATCTCCGTGTCAGCCAGCAATGTCAATTGTCATATGAAATCTATCCCTTCAAGGATGAGGTATTATGTGATGTTTCCCCACTATAAGTCTGTGATGTTCTCTTGGGCCAGCCATATATGTGGAAGCGCCATGTTTTTTATGAGTCTCGACCCCATAGTGTCATTGTTACCTTGGGGGATCATCTCTACAGAATACCAGATGTAGTTCTGACAATTGTTCCACCTAAAAAGTGTCGCAAGGTAGTATCTCATACTGAAAAATTTAGCTTCTTCATAATCTGTTCAAAAGGAGAACATAAGGACACTGCAACCACTACAGCCTCGCCCCAAGCACCTTTTATCCAACAGAAGCAGGTCGACAAGGTTGCAGCAAAGCGCAAATATTCCTTTTGCACACCACCCTCTCATGTATCTTGAATTTTTGAACAACCTCAGACTCAACAAGTTCTTGACATACTTCCACAAACTGAGCAGCGTTATGTCTCCAACAATACAAGCAGCTCACCAAGATGTAGATCCAACAAATGATTTTCCCTCTCCCCTGGGAACTCAACGCAATGGAGATCATTACTTCCTAAGGAGGGAGGATTGATCCAGGTGGATATCGGTGGCCACCCACCTTTTCCAACTAGCTCAAAACAATTTTCTGACAATTTTGGCAATTTACTATTTTTAACAGGTTTTAACTTCCGGGGCCATTTTGAGGGTCCAAATGAAGGTTTTTCGATATAGGGATTCTCAATGATATTCAAAGGCATGATTGAGCCCTCAAAATGAATCTCCTTGACGATACGTCTCCAACGAGCTGTCACGCGCCTAAAACAGAGATCGTATGCAAAAGTTACGACCCCTGCAAGTTGATGTACTCACTTACCAAAACGGGGCCCACATGACTTTTGGCGCTTCATCTCCTAGGGTTAGGTTTTTGGATGTCTAGGGTTTTTGGAATTCTTGCTTATTGTAAAAAGGCCTTCAGAGCCTCATTGTAATCATCTTCTTGCAAGTGTGAGTAGTCGTCACATCTCTTCTCAGAGATAAGCTGTCACCATTCTAGCGAGTCTTTCACTTTGTATTTTTACAGTCTCTGTACATTTCTTTCATTAATAGAAATCATGTATTACTGTACCTATGTGTTTATGGTTGCATATCTGATATATTTATGTTATATTATTGAATATCTGCGATATATCTGTGCATTTATTTATTATATCTCCGATCTCATTTCGTGCCGAAAATAATCTTAATCAGTGGTATCAGAGCAAGCTACTCTTGATCGTTTTTTCAGTGCATGTCCCCAACGAGGTCCGAGTATACCAAGTTGGGTCTCGAGATTGTCTCTCTTGAGGACAATCTCTCTCGCACACCCAAGAAACCCTCAATGGCAGAAGAAAAGAAAAATGACACAGCAGACGATCCTATTAGTCTATTGCTTGAGCAAGCTCTCATGCAATAGAGGGACGAAATGATGGAGAATTTTTCCCACATCCTTCAACGCTTGCCAATAGAAACAAGCACATATTCATCAAGCTACCACTTTGGAGGCACCTCACCTTTCAAGGTACAAGTTAGATTTGATATTCCTGTATTTGAAGGACAGAAAGATGCAGAAGCCCTAGACAAATGGTTAAATCTACTAGAAGGTTATTTCTCTGTTCACAAATTTTCCGCCAAAGAAAATATCACCTTCGCACTCCTTAAAGCTCTCCCCCATGTCAAACATTGGTGGGAAACTTATTGGGAGCAGAGTTCCATAGAGGATTCAGAAATATATGGGACCGATCCCACTTGGGATTTTTTTGTGGATGCAATAAAGGAACAATATTACCCTGTTGGAAACTATGAGGACAGGTACATAAGATGGACCACACTACAGCAAGAGAGGGGCCAAGCAGTTCCAGAGTTCAACAATACCTTCCATAACTTGCACACCAAGATGGGTATCAAAGACTTTGAGTGACATTTGGTTTTAAAATACCGTGGGGCTCTACACAGATACATCCAGACTGAAATGGATTTTATGGACATCTCATCACTCGATGTTGCTTATCGATATGCTTTTAAAATCGAGCAGAAATTTAAGCACCAGAAAAAATGAGATTTTGGATCTGTAAATCTGCAACAACCAAAGTATGACAAAGACAACCCTAACAAACAGTCTCCCGAAAA
Organism: Picea engelmannii; assembly: GCA_009831015.1. Lineage (NCBI taxonomy): Eukaryota > Viridiplantae > Streptophyta > Pinopsida > Pinales > Pinaceae > Picea > Picea engelmannii. The sequence continues at coordinate 41,057 of ML780371.1, read as the reverse complement.
CCAGTCCAAGACACAAGAAAAGAAGGGTCATGAGAAGAGAAAGAAGGACACTGAAAAATGGTGCGATTTCCATAAAATCCCCTAGCACAACACCGATGAATGTCTCTCAAAATAGTCATTGGTGGCCAAGATCAAATACAAGGAGCCGAACCCTGATTCAAAATCAGATTCTGAAAATACTGGTAAAGGACAGATCATTGATGTAGACCCCACTCTTATTGTCGCAACTGCATCAATTAAACCAGAAGAACCAATAGATCCCAAAGAGTGGGAGCATCCTTTTCATTCACAGATGTGGGTGAAGGTGACCCCGCTGCATTTTGTTGTTGATAGCGGAAGCCAGAAGAACCTCATCTCAGTAGAGGTCGCCAAACAGTTGGGATTATCGACAACACCACACCCGCAACCATACAACATTGGGTGGCTTCGCCAAGGACGAGATCTCTATGTCAGCCAGCAATGTCGATTGCCATACGACATCCAGCCCTTCAAGGATGAGTTATTATGTGATGTTTCCCCACTGGATTTCTGTGATGTTCTCTTGGGCTAGCCATATATGTGGAAGCGCCATGTTGTTTATGAGTCTCGACCCCATAGTTTCATTGTTACTTTGGGCGGTTGTCTCTATAGAATACCAGAAGTAGTTTCGACTATTGTTCCACCTAAAAAGTGTTGCAAGGTAGTATCTCATACTGCAAAATTTAGCTTCTTCACAATCAGTTCAAAAGGAGAACATAAGGACACTGCAACCACTACAGCCTTGCCCCAAGCACCTTCTATCCAACAGAAGCAGGTCGACAAGTCTGCAGCAAAGCATAAAGATTCCTTCTGCACATCGTCCTCTCATGTATCTCGACTTGTTGAACAACCTCAAACTCAACAGATTCTTGACATACTTCCACACACTGAGCAGCACGATGTCTCCAACAATACAAGCATCTCACCAAGATGTAGATCTAGAAAACGCTTTTCCCTCTCCCTCGGGAACTCAACACAATTTATACCATTGCTTCCTAAGGAGGGAGGATTGATCCAGGTGGATATCGATGGCCACACACCTTTTCTAGCTAGCTCAAAACAGTTTTCTGGCAATTTTGGCAATTTACTATTTTTAGCAGGTTTTAACTTTCGGGGCCATTTTGAGGGCCCAAATGAAGGTTTTTTGAGATTTGGGTTCTCAATGATATCCATAGGCATAATTGATCCCCCAAAATGAATCTCCTTGGTGACACCTTTCCAACGAGCTATCACACACCTAAATTGCAGATCGTATGCAAAAGTTACGACCCCGGGAAGTTGATGTACTCACTTACCCAAATGGGGCCCACATGACTTTTGGCGTTTCATATCCTAAGGTTAGGTTTTTGGATATCTAGGGTTTTTGGCATTCCTGCTTGTTGTAAAAAGGAATTCAGAGCCTCATTGTAATCATCTTCTTGCGAATACGAGTAGCCGTCACATCTCTTCTCAGAGATAAGCTGCCACCATTCTAGCGAGTCTTTCACTCTGTATTTTTACAGTCTTTGTACATTTCCTTCATTAATAGAAATCGTACATTACTGTACCTCTGTGTTTATGGTTGCATATATGATATATTTCCTATTGGTATGTTTTTAGACAGAGGCAGAGTATGCATGTTTGTCATTGATGGCAAATATCACGATCAACAACACAATGACAATGATGGAATGACAAGATCAGCAGTGTAAGATCTGAAGGAGGAAAATAGTCAAAGCACGACAAAGGTTTCGTTTCAGAGTTTCACAGATCGGGAAATCCAAAGGAAATAGGTTTGAACTCGCGATATGCGAAATCACGATAACAATCCTGACCGTTGGAGTCATAGGACACCTGGCAAGCGATTGGAATTTTGTTGACTTGCACATTGGAGGAGTCAATGGAGCATGGTGTGGGAACTCACGATATGCGAGACCACGAAAATATTTGGACCATCGAATCATTGGATATCTCGACCATTGATCAAGCTCGATGAAGTTCATAAGTTTGCAAAATACGAAGCACCTTTTGGCGCAGCCTGTGCTCACCGCTGGTGGTCACGTGAGGGGAAGAAGCTAGCGGTGCTAAGCTCCATCTCGGAGTCTCGGTAATTGCGACTTGGAGTGTCGAGACCCTTCATCACAGGAATCGCAATATGCGATATTGCGATGAGATCTGGACCATCGGATCATTGGAGATCTCGACCGTTGATCAGGCTCAATGAAGTTCATAAGTTCACGAAATACAAAGCGCCTTTTGGTGTAGCCTATGGTCACCACCGGTGGTCACGTGAGGGAAAGAAGCTAGTGGTGCTAAGCTCCATCTAGGAGTCTCAACGATCGCGACTTGGAGTGTCGAGACCCTTCATCATAGGAATCGCAATATGCAAGATCGCGATGAGATCTGAACCGTCGGATCATTGGAGATCTCAACCATTGATCAGGCTCGATGAAGTTCATAAGTTCGCAAAATACAAAGCGCCTTTTGGCACAGCCTGTGGTCACCACTGGTGGTCACGTGAGGGGAAGAAGCTAGCGGTGCTAAGCTCCATCTCAGAGTCTCGGTGATCACGACTTGGAGTGTTGAGACCCTTCATCATAGGAATCGCGATATGCAATATTGCGATGAGATCTGGACCATTGGATCATTGGAGATATCGACCGTTGATCAAGCTCGATGAAGTTCACAAGTTCACAAAATACGAAGCGCCTTTTGGCACAGCCTGTGGTCCCCGTTAGTGGTCACAAGAGGGGAAGAAGATAGCGATGCTAAGCTCCATATCGGAGTCTCAGCGGTCATGACTTGGAGTTTTGAGACCCTTCTTCACAGGAATGTCGAAATGCGAAATCACGAGATTCAAATTCTGTTTAGCACTCGGTCATAGCTAGTGGGAATATGAGATAAACGTGAAATCCTGCGGATTTAATCCAACAGTGCTGGTTAATTGGAAACTTGATTGAAGGGTTATTGTTTCACCTCACAGTTAATCAATCAGTTACGATTCAGTTAGCATAACTGAATCATGATTCTTGGACGGTTGGCGATTCAGTTGCTGATGTGTTTTCTTGGAGATTCAAGGTGTAACTGAATAGGTGGTATAGAATAAAAGTGAAATGCAATGACTATTGATGGTTGGTCATTCTGAATGGAAAATGAGTTGAACTGTAAGAAAGGGAAAATTATAGTATGTGCAGTGTGACACCGACAGTATGCGCAGTGTGAGATAAAACTCAGAGATGAGTAACAGATGAGGAATAGACAGAAGCAAGAGCAGAATTGTAGAATATCTTGAAGCAGAGAAGAATTTCAGAATAGACAGAGGAAGAGAAGAATTTCAAAACAGTTAGAAGTAGACCAGGTTTACAGAACAGAGAAGAAGTGGTAAGAATCAATTTATCTGTGTTGTTGGTTATTCAATCATTTATTTATAATCAGGGAGGTAGGGTGGAGCTAGGGAGGACTATTGTCCTTTGATATTCAAGTTGGTTCTTGAATATTGGAAGTTGTATCTTCCATCTAGTTGTAGCTAGAAAAATAGGGTGGCAGGGTGGTGCTTGGGAAAACACATAGTTTTCTATATGCAAGTTGGTGCTTGTATAAGTGGAAGTAGGTTCTTCCATCCAGTTGGTGTTGGAACACTCAAGGAGTTGGTGCTTCCTTCTAGTCGGTGCTAGAGAAACCAGAGATTTGGTGCTCTCAACAAGTTGGAGCTTGTAAAACAGAGGTAGTAGCCTCACTTTGAGTTGGTTCTCAAACATAGATGATGTACAAAACTTAAAAGACTGCCTATAATTTCGAAGAAGAAGAGGTTTTCTCCCTTTATGGGTTTCCTCGTGAAAATCTGTCTCTGTGTATATCTTATGTGTGATTGATGCTCATTATTTATGTTTTTCATATGATGTATAATATTGATGTCACTTGATGAAAGATTAAAAATGGTTTAATAGACTTAAAATTGTTTAAGCACAGTAACAACTAATTCACCCCCCCCCCTCTCAATTGTCTTAGTAATTTCAACAATTGGTATCAGAGTGGGTTCCTTTTTATTGAAAGGTAGATCTGTAAGCTTAAACATGACAAGTCATGAAGGGACTTCAGCTAATAAGCCTCCTCTATTTGATGGAACAATTTTTTCCTTTTGGAAGGTTAGAATGAGAACATACCTAATGGCCTTAGGTGTTGATGTTTGGGATGTAGTAGAGACTGGATACATAAAGCCTGTTGTGCTAGCTTCCAAAGATGATAAGTTAGAATTTAGCTTTAATGCTAAGGGAATGAATTCTATCTTGAATGGACTTGCAGAAGCCAAGTTTGTAAAGGTGATGCTTCTTCAAACTGCCAAAGAAATGTGGGATAAACTTATTAGCAGCTATGAAGGAAATGAGAAAGTAAAAGATGCCAAACTTCAAACATTTAGGTTCAAGTTTGAACAACTAAAGATGAATGAAGATGAAACAATTAGCAAGTATTTTTTAAGAGTTGAAGAACTTGTGAATGCCGTGAAGGGTCTTGGTGAGAAGATTGAAGAATCACTTTTAGTTCAAAAGATTTTAAGATCTTTGCTTGATAAATTTAATCCAAAAGTCTCTGCAATAGAAGAACTAAATGATCTTAAAACTCTATCCATTGATCAACTCCTAGGAACTTTAACTGCATATGAAATGAGAATCAACAAAGATAAATCTATTACTAGAGAAGCATCTTTTAAAGAAGACAAGAATGTTGATTCAAATTTAGATGATATTCAGGCAAAATTTGTGAGAAGGTTAAAGAAAGGATCAAGAAATTATCAAGGCAAGCTTCCCTTCAAATGTTTTAACTGTGGTAAGATAGGTCATTTTGCATCTAAGTGTCCCCATCAGAAAAAGGACCAAAACTCTGATGATGAAAAGAAGTACAAATTCAAGAAATATAGTAAAAAGAAAATTTTTTGTGCAAACAATGACAATTCCTCAGAAGACATAGATAGTGATTCATCATGTGAAAACAAAGTGAATGATTTTATGCTTATGGCTATGGGAGATTTTGATGATGAACACACAGGAGGTGAAATGGATGATGAAGAAGATGTGGTGGATATGGAAGGTGAATTAATCAGTGCTTTGGAAGAAATTGACAGACTCAGATGTAAGAAGAGAAAACAAAAATAGTTGTTGAAGTAGTTTAAAATGAATGGTGAAAAACCTGATGAAAACTTTTCTCTACTAAAAGTGGAGTTAGAAGAGGCAAAGAAAATAGAAGACATACTGAAACAACAATTGTCAGAGAAGAAAGAGAGGTGTGAATCCTTAGAAGAAGAGATAGTAAAGACTAGAAAAGAAATGGAGAAGTTTAAGGGATTGTATCACCAAAATCTGCCAAGTATTAAAGCTTAAGAAGGATTAACCTGCATTTTAAATCAGCAAAGAAACCCAAAGTTGAAAGTTGGCTTGGGGTATGAAGAAGGATCAAGTAGTGATCATCCAAGTAATACAAAACCTATCAAGTTTGTCAAATCCTCAAACATTGACAACAGAGAATCTGCAGAAACAAAGAAAGAGAATTAGCCACCAAGAAGGAATGAAAGAAAAAGTACCAGAACCGAATCTTTAGATCAGAGAGATTATTGGCATGAAAGAAATCGACCTCCTCAAAGAAGACAGACTTTTTCAAGGTACAAAGGTTTTTTCTATGGTTATTTTTTTTTCTGCTCTAATTTTGGTCACAAAGATATAAATTGTTCTTTAAGATTTAGATATGAACAATCAAGATATTCAACGAATAACCATCTTCCACAAGAAAGATCAAGACAACCAAGCAACAAACAACCTCAAACTATAAATCATGTGATGGCTAGGAAAGGATGCAGGTGAAACATAACAACAGTTATGAGCATAATAATCGTTATGATCTATTATTTAGTGAACCAGAATGTTACATCTTTCATAACTATGGACATAAAGCTACAGATTGTCGCTTAAGAAATTTTAAGCCAGATTCGAATCCTACTGCTGAAAATTTCAAGATTTGGAAGAAGAAAGAAGATGACAAGTGTAGACTAGTGTTATCAGCCCAAACAGAAAATAATCCTTGGTATATTGATAGTGAATGTTCCAAACATATGACTGGAGACAAAAGTAAGTTTATAACTCTAAGTGAAAGCAAATCAAGGAATGTAACTTTTGGAAATGATGCATCAGGAAAAATAAAAGGTAAAGGAATGGTAAGTTTGAGTAATGGCAAAGGGAAAGCTCAAGATGTGTTGTTTGTAGAAGGTCTGAAAAATAATATACTTAGTGTCAGTCAAGTCTTTGACTGAGGATGTGAAGTTGTATTTACCTCTAAAGATTGTAGAATAAGATATGTGAATTCAGGACAACTAGTTGCAAAAGGGATAAGAACATAAAACAATGTCTATGTGTTAAAAGAAGAAAAAGAAGAATGTTACTTAAGCAAGTATGATGAAAGTTGGCTATGGCATAGGAGACTTGGAAACTTAAATTTTGATCATATAATCAAGCTCAAAAATAGTGGGGCAGTAAAGGATCTTCCAAAGATATCAAAGCCATATGATTATGTTTGTAAACCTTGCCAGATAGGAAAAATTACTCTCACTCAGTTCAAATCTAAAAACTTTCCTTCAACTTAAAAACCTCTCCAGTTAGTACATATGGATCTATGTGGACCATCAAGGAAAGAAGGTACAGGAAAAGAAAATTATTTTATGTTGATTATTGATGATTATTCTAGACTAACATGGGTTGCCTTTTTGAAGGAAAAATCTGAAGCATTTGAAAAATTCAAAGTGTTTAAGGC
>ML780371.1:18508-32900 GCA_009831015.1 Picea engelmannii | reverse complement strand
AATATTTATCTCTCAAGAAAAATATTTGAAAGAGATGTTGAAGAAATTTCAGATGGAGAATTCCTCTCCTGTTAGTACACCTATGGTGGTTGGTTGCAAGCTCAGTAAAGATGATATGTCACCTGATGTTGATCAAAGGACATACCGATCAATGATAGGCAGTCTTCTGTACATCACAACTTCCTGTCCTGATATAATGCAAGCTGTTGGAATGGTAGGTCGTTATCAGTCAGCTCCTAAACAAAGTCACTTGGTAGCTGTCACAAGGATATTCAAATACTTGAAGGGAACAATGACTTATGGTCTGTGGTATCCCAGAAATTAGAATTTTTAGTTAACCATTTATTCAGATGCAGATTGGTCAAATTGTGTGGATGAAAGAAAGAGCACCAGTGGAGGTGCTTTCTTCCTGGGTCACTCGTTGGTAGCATGGATTAGTAAGAAGAAGGGATCTATTTCCTTATCAACTATAGAAGCAGAGTACATTGTTGCTACTACTTGCTGCACTCAGATTTTGTGGATGATTCAAACTCTTGCATATTTGAAGGTAAACTATACTATTTCGATTACAATTCACTGTGATAACACCAGTGCCATTAGTGTCTCCAAGAATCCTATTATTCACTCCAAGACTAAGCACATCCCAATAAAATACCATTTTCTCAGAGAACAAGTTACAAACAAAGTCATTCAGCTTAATTATATTCCTTCCACAGAACATATAGCTGATATCTTTACTAAACCATTAGCAATGACCCCTTTTGGATATCTTCGTCAAAAGTTGGGGGTTATAACTTCTTTCGTCTAATTTTTTCACCTGATCAGGGGGAGTACTTATTGAATATCTGTTGAATTTATAAGTTTCTCATAGTTGACAGGGGGAGTATGTACTGCAACAGCTCAGGGGGAGCATGTTTCTTCTTTGACATTGATGTCAAAGGGGGAGAAAGTGTGGTAATTTTAAGGATGATACAGTGGTATAATTGGATGTTCTTCAAGGGGTTTCAAGGGGTTTCCATCAATGCCAAAGGGGGATATTGTTGGCATGTTTTTAGACAGAGGCAGAGTATGCATGTTTTTCATTGAGGGCAAAGATCATGATCAGCAGCACAATGACAATGATGGAATGGCAAGATCAGCAGTGTAAGCTCAGAAGGAGGAAAACAGTCAAAGCATGACAAAGATTTTGTTTCGGAGTTTCGCAGATCGAGAAATCCAAAGGAAAGAGGTTTGAACTTGTGATATGTGAAATTGCGATAACAATCCTGACTGTTGGAGTCATAGGACACGTGGCAAGTGATTGGAATTTCGCTGACTTTCACATTGGAGGAGTCAATGAAGCATGGTGTGGGAACTCGCGATATGCGAGATCACGAAAATATCTGGACCATCGAATCATTGGAGATCTTGAAAATTGATCAGGCTCGATGAAGTTCATAAGTTCACGAAATATGAAGCACCTTTTGGTGCAGTCTGTGGTCACCGCCGGTGGTCATGTGAGGGGAAGAAGCTAGTGGTGCTAAGCTCCATCTCAGAGTCTCGGCGATTGTGACTTGGAGTGTCGATACCCTTCATCACAGGAATCGCGATATGCAATATCATGATGAGATCTGGACCATCGGATCATTGGAGATATCGACCATTGATCAGGCTCGATGAAGTTCATAAGTTTGTGAAATACGAAGCGCTTTTTGGCACAGCCTGTGGTCATCGCTGGTGGTCATGTGAGGGGAAGAAGATAGCAGTGCTAAGCTCCATCTCGGAGTCTCGGTGATTGCGACTTGGAGTGTCAAGACCCTTCATCACAGGAATCGCAATATGCGAGATCACGATGAGATCTAGACCATCAGATCATTGGAGATCTCGACCGTTGATCAGGCTCGATGAAGTTCATAAGTTCAAGAAATACGAAGCGCCTTTTGGCGTAGCCTATGGTCATCACCGGTGGTCACGTGAGGGGAAGAAGCTAGCGATGCTAAGCTCCATCTCGGAGTCTCAGCGATCACGACTTGGAGTGTCGAGACCCTTCATCACATGAATCACAATATGCGAGATCACAATGAGATCTGGACCGTCGGATCATTGGAGATCTCGACCGTTGATCAGGCTCGATGAAGTTCATAAGTTCATGAAATACGAAGCGCCTTTTGGCATAGCCTGTGTTCACCACCGGTGGTCACATGAGGGGAAGAAGCTAGCAGTGCTAACCTCCATCTTGGAGTCTCGACGATCACAACTTGGAGTGTCGAGACCTTTCTTCACAAGAATGTCGAAATGCGAAATCACGAGATTCAAATTATGTTTAGTGCTCGGTCACAGCTAGTGGGCATATGAGATAAACGCGAAATCCTGTGGATTTAATCCAATGGTGTTGGTTAACTGGAAACTTGATCGAAAGGTTACTGTTTCACCTCACAGTTAATCGATCAGTTACGATTTAGTTAGCAGAACTAAATCATGATTCTTGGATGGTTGGCTATTCAGTTGCTGGTGCGTTTTTTTGGAGATTCAAGGTGTAACTGAATAGGTGGTATAGAATAAAAGTGAAATGCAATGACTATTGATGGTTGGTTATTCTGAATGGAAAATGAGTTGAACTGTAAGAAAGGGAAAATTACAGTATGCACAGTGTGAGACCGATAGTATGCGCAATGTGAGATAAAACTCAGAGATGAGTAACAAATGAGGAATAGACAGAAGCAAGAGCAGAATTGCAGAACAACTTCAAGTAGAGCAGAATTGCAGAATAGACAGAGGAAGAGAAGAATTGCAGAACAGTTAGAAGCAGACCAAGTTTACATAACAGAGAAGAAGTGGTAAGAATCGATTTATCTGTGTTGTTGGTTATTCAATCATTTATTTATAATCAGGGAGGTAGGGTGGAGCTAGGGAGGACTGTTGTCCTATGATATTCAAGTTGGTCCTTGAATATTGGAAGTTGTATCTTCCATCTAGTTGTAGCTAGAAAAACAGGGTGGCAGGGTGGTGCTTGGGAAAACACAGAGTTTTCTATATGCAAGTTGGTGCTTGTATAAGTGGAAGTAGGTGATTCCATCCAGTCGGTGTTGGAACACTCAGGGAGTTGGTGCTTCCTTCTAGTCGGTTCTAGAGAAACCAAAGAGTTGGTGCTCTCAACAAGTTGGAGCTTGTAAAACAGAGGTAGTAGCCTCACTTTGAGTTGGTGCTCAAACATAGATGATGTACAGAACTTAAAAGACTACCTATCATTTTGAAGAAGAAGAGGTTTTCCCCCTTTATGGGTTTCCTCATGAAAATCTGTCTCTGTGTATATCTTATGTGTGATTGATGCTCATTATTTATGTTGTTCATATGATGTATAATATTGATGTCACTTGATGAAAGATTAAAAATGGTTTAATAGNTATGTTATATTATTGAATATCTACGATATCTCTGTGCATTTCTTTATTATATATCCAATCTCATTTCATGCCGAAAATAATCCAGATCAATGGTATCAGAGCAGGTTGCTCTTGATCATTTTTTCAATGCATGTCCCCGATGAGGTCCAAGTATAGCAAGTTAGGTCTCGAGCTTGTCTATCTTGAGAACAATCACTCTCGCACACCCAAGAAACCCTTAATGGCAGAAGAAAAGAAAAATGATGGAGTAGACGATCTTATCAATCTGTTGCTTGAGCAAGATTTCATGCAGCAGAGGGACGAAATGATGGAGAATTTTTCCCACATCCTTCAACGCCTGCCGATAGCAACAGGAGCATCTTCATCAAGTGGCCACTTTGGAGGCACCTCGCCTTTCAAGGTACAAGTTGATTTTGATATTCCTGTATTTGAAGGACAGACAGATGCAGAAGCCCTAGACAAATGGTTAAATCTTCTAGAAAGTTATTTCTCTGTTCACAAATTTTCTGCCAAAGAAAAGATCACCTTCTCACTCCTTAAAGCTCTCCCCCATGTCAAACATTGGTGGGAAACTTATTGGGAGTAGAGTTCCACGGAAGAGTCTAAAATATATGGGGTCGATCCCACTTGGGATTTTTTTGTGGATACGGTAAAGAAACAATATTACCCTCTTGGAAACTATGAGGACCAGTACATGAGATGGACCACACTACGGCAAGATAGGGGTCAAGCAGTTCCAGAGTTCACTAATACCTTCCATACCTTGCGCACCAAGATAGGTATCAAAGACTTAGAGCGACATTTGGTTCTGAAATACCGTGGGGCTCTACACAGATACATCCAAACTGAAATGGATTTTCTGGACATCTCATTACTCGGTGTTTCTTATCGATATGTTGTTAAAATCGAGAAAAAATTTAAGCACCAGAACAAATGGGATTTCGGATTTGTAAATCCACAACAACCAAAGTATGACAAAGATAGCCCTAACAAATAGTCTCCTAAAAACCAGTCCAAGACATAGGAAAAGAAGGGTCACGAGAAGACAAAGAAGGATACCAAAAAATGGTGCGATTTCCACAAAATCCCCTAGCACAACACCGATGAATGTCGCTCAAAACAGTCATTGGTGATCGAGATCAAAGACAAGGCGCCGAACCCTAATTCAAAATCAAATTATGAAAATACTGGTAAAGGATAGATCATTGACACAAACCCCACTGATATTGTCGCAACCGCATCAATTCAACCAGAAGAACCAACAGATCCTGAAGAGGGGGAGCACCTTTTTCATTCACAGATGTGGGTGAAGGCGACCCCGCTGCATTTTATTGTTGATAGCGGAAGCCAGAAGAACCTATCTCAGTAGAGGTCGTCAAACAATTTGGATTGTTGAAAACACCACACCTGCAACCATACAAGATCGGATGGCTTCGCCAAGGATGAGATCTCTCTGTCATCCAGCAATGTCGATTGTCATACGTCATCCAGCCCTTCAAGGACAAGGTATTATGTGATGTTTCCCCACTAGATATCTATGATGTTCTCTTGGGCCAGCCATATATGTGGAAGCACCATGTTGTTTATGAGTCTCGACCCCGTAGTGTCATTGTTACTTTGGGGGGTCATCTCTACAGAATACCAGAGGTAGTTTCGACTATTGTTCCACCTAAAAATTGCCGCAAGGTAGTATCTCATACTGCAAAATTTGGCTTCTTCACAATCTATTCAAAATGAGAACATAAGGACACTGCAACAACTGCAGCCGCGCCCCAAGCACCTTCTATCCAACAGAAGCAGGTCGACAAGGATGTAGCAAAGCGAAAATATTCCTTCTGCACACCTTCCTCTCATGTATCTTGACTTTTTGAATAACCTCAGACTCAACAGGTTCTTGACATACTTTCACAAACTGAGCAGCGCGATGTCTCCAGCAATACAAGCAGCTCACCAAGATGCAGATCCAACAAATGCTTTTCCCTCTTCCCTGAGAACTCAATGCAATGGAGATGATTGCTTCCTAAGGAGGAAGGATTGATCCAGGTGGATATCGATGGCCACCCACCTTTTCCAACTAGCTCAAAACAGTTTTCTGGCAATTTTGGCAATTTACTATTTTTAGCAAGTTTTAACTTTCGGGGCCATTTCAAGGGCCCAAATGAAGGTTTTTCGATATCAGGGTTCTCAATGATAGCCAAAGGCATTATTTATCCCCTCAAATGAATCTCCTCTATGATACCTTTCCAACGATCTATCACACGCCTAAAACGGAGATCGTATGCAAAAGTTACGACCCCAGGAAGTTGATGTACTCACTTACCCAAATGGGACCCACATGACTTTTGGCGCTTCATCTCCTAAGGTTAGGTTTTGGGATGTCTAGGGTTTTTGGCATTCCTTCTTATTGTAAAAATGCCTTCAGAGCCTCATTGTAATCATCTTCTTGCGAATGCGAGTAGCCGTCACATCTCTTCTCATAGATAAGCTGCCACCATTCTAGCGAGTCTTTCACTCTGTATTTTTATAGTCTCTGTACATTTCTTTCATTAATATAAATCATGTATTACTGTACCTCTATGTTTATGGTTGCATCTCCGATATTTTTTTTTTATATTATTGAATATATGCGATATCTCTGTGCATTTCTTTATTATATCTTCGATCTCATTTCGTGCCGAAAATAATCCAGATCATGTGCCTTGCCATGTCCCTAAATGGCTTGAGGAGGCGAGTTTCAACTCGCAATAAAAATCAAACTAAGAATCGGATGGATAAACCTTCGGTTGCATTGGATCCAAAGCACCAGGTTTCAACTAGTGGGGCACATCCGTTGTGATTTTGTTGACCGAAAAACCATTTGTTGGAGGATCTCTAACACTATGGTTTTGCTCAATATGGCATAGTGAAATTTCTTAACTAGAGGTCAATTTTCAAGAACACTGTGTTGGGAAATTATGGGTAGTGTATTCATGTGGGCCTTGGAAAAACAAACGTGCAGGAGCTTACGAAACTCCATTATGCTGCTCGGTTTGGATTTTACACCCATGGACCAAAGTGTCGACATGTCCCTGAATGGCTTCAGGAGGTGAGTTGCAACTCGCAATAAAACTAAAAATGGGACTCAGATGGATGAACCATCGGTTGCATTGGATCTAGGGCATCAGGTTTCAGCTAGTGGGGACCATCCATTGTCATTTTTTGACCGAAAAATTGTTTGTTGGAGGATCTTCAACACTATGGTTTTGCTCAATGAGGCATAGTGCAATTTCTGAATGACAGGTCGATTTTCAAGAACATTGTGCTAGGAAATTGTGGGTAGTGTAGTCATGTGGGCCTTGGAAAAATAGGTGTGGGGAAGCTTACGAAACTTTCTTATGCTTCTCAGTTTGGATTTTATGCCCCTGGACCAAAGTGTCGACATGTCCCTTAATGGATTGAGGAGGTGTGTGGCAACTCATGATAAAACTCAAACCGGGACTCGAATGGACTAATCGTCGGTTTCATTGGATCTGGGCACTGCGTTTCATTTAGTGGGGCCCATCCATTGTTATTCCATTGACCGAAAAACCATTTTTTCGAGGATGTATGGCACTATGGTTTTGCTCAATGAGGCATAGTGCAATTTTTGAATGAGAGGTCGATTTTCATGAACAATGTGCTGGAAAATTGTGAGTAGTGTAGTCACGTGGGCCTTGGAAAAAAATACATGTGGGAGCTTACGGGACTTCATTATGTTGCTTGGTTTGGATTTTATGCCCCTATACCAAAGTGTCGACATGCACCTAAATCGATTAAGGAGGCGAGTTTCAAATCACGATAAAACTCAAACATGGACTCAGATGGATGAATCGTCGGTTGCATTGGATCTGGGGCATCAGGTTTTATCTACTGGGGCCCATCTATTGTCATTTCGTTGACCACAAAACCATTTGTTGGAGGATCTCTATCACTATGGTTTTTCTCAATGAGGCATAGTGAAATTTCTGAACGAGATTGATTTTCAAGAACATTGTGTTGGGAAATTGTGGGTAGTGTAGTCACGTGGACCTTGGAAAAAAAGACGTGCGGGAGCTTACAAAACTTCGTTATGCTGCTCGGTTTGGATTTTATGCCCCTGGACCAAAGTGTCTGCATGTCCCTGAATAGCTTGAGAAGGCGAGTTGCAACTCGCAATAAAACTCATATCGGGACTTGGATAGATGAACCATCGGTTGCATTGGCTCCGAGGCACTGGGTTTCAGCTAGTGGGGCCCCTTCGTTGTCATTCTATTGACCAGAAAACCATTTGTTAGAGGATCTTCACCACTATGGTTTTTCTCAATGATTCATAGTGTAATTTATGAATGAGAGGTTTATTTTCAAGATCATTATGCTAGGAAATTGTGGGTAGTGTAGTTGCATGGGGCTTGGAAAAATAGATGTGCAGGAGCTTACAGAACTCTATTATGCTGCTCGGTTTGGATTTTATGACCCTAGACCAAAGTGTCAACATGTCCTTGAATGGCTTAAGGAGGTGAGTTGCAACTCATAATAAAACTCAAACCGGGACTCGGATGGAAAAATCGTCGGTTGCACTAGATACAGGGCACCAGGTTTCAGCTAGTGTAGCCCATACGATGTCATTTTGTTTCTAGTACAACTATTTGTTGATGTATTTTCAGCACTAGGGTTTTTCTCAGTACTTATTACATATGTTTTTCAATTTAATACCTTGTCAGGCTAGGCATGAAAAGGTAAGGCATAGAATCGCATGTGAAGAAAAGGAAAGGCATGGCATGGAATGGAAAGGAAATGTGAGGCATGGATTTCCAAGGCAAGGAAAGGCATGTCATGGTAAGGAAAGGTGAGGCATTGTATGCAAGTCAAGGCATAGCATGGCATGGCATGGAAAGTGAAGGCAAGGCAAGGCAAGACATGGAAAGGCAAGGTAGGGTGTGGCAAGGTAAAGCAAGTGAAGGAAAGGCATGGAAAGGTAAGGCAAGGCAAGGCAAGGCATGGCATGACAAGGAAATTCAAGGCATGTCATGGAATTGAAAGGAATTAATGAGTCATTGACTAGTATTTTTTGCATTTAGGCATGGAAAGGAAAGGAAAGTGAAGGAAAGGTAAGGCAAGTGAAGGAAAGGCATGGCAAGGTAAGGAAAATGAAGGTAAGGAAAGGTAAGGAAATTGAATGCAAGGCATGGCAAGTTAAGGCAAGGCAAGGTAAGACAAGTGAGGAAATTAAGGCAAGGTAAGAAAAGTGAAGGAAAGGCATGACATGGAATGGAAAGGCAAGGCATGGCATGACATGTGAAGGAAAGGAAAGGCATGACATGGTAAGTAAAGGAAAGGAAATGAAAGGAAAGGTATGGAAAGGCATGTTATGACAAGTGAAGGAAAGGAAAGTCATGGAATGGGAAGGAAAGGCATGGAAAGGCATGGCAAGGCAAGGCATGGCAAGACAAGGCAAGGTGAGTCATGGTATGGGAAGGCAAGGCATGGAAAGGAAAGGAATGGCATGGCATGGAAAGAAAAGGAATGGCATGGCATGGAAAGGCAAGACATGGAAAGGAAAGGCAAGGAAAGTCAAGGCATGGGAAGGCAAGGCATGGAAAGGCAAGGCATGGAATGGAATTGCAAGGAAAGGCATGGCAAGGAAAGGCATGGCATGGCATGGAAAGTCATGGAAAGGAAAGGTATGGCATGGAAAGGAAAGGCATGGCATGGCATGGAAAGGCATGGCATAGTATGGAAAGGCAAGGCATGGCATGGTATGGCATGTGAAGGAAAGACATGGCATGGCATGGAAAGGAAAGGCATGCCATGGAAAGGCAAGGCAAGGCAAGGCATGGCATGGCATGGCATGGCAAGGCATGACATTCTATGTGAAGGAAATACATGGCATGGCAAGGCATACATGTGTCTTAATAATAACCATGTTCAATGTGATATCTACAACAACATGTCTTGCGAATTGTGTTTTTTCAAACATACCAAGGCTTGCATTTATGGAAATATATTTGGCCCAAGTTAAGTGCACTATATATTGTCTGGAATCTCTCATGAATTTTTGTCTGTGTAATTTCAAGAAAGTGCTTAATATGGGGTTCCTGGTCCCTAAATCCCCTTCTCAATTTTAGTACATCTTTTTAGTTGGAAGAAGGCCTAGTGTTCTCATGCCAGAAATCCTGTACTAGTCCCTTAACTGCTCTAATTAACTTCATGTCAGAACAAGGTATCCTACTAGTGAAGGCCCACAAATATATTGGGACACATGTGTCGAGGTTATCTCGTCTATGAGAATAGTTTCTAAGGGTTTTGACATTGTATTTCATCGGGTGTGAGGTTTGTTGTAGAAAATGATGTTTTCTTCTGATCTTGCTAACAATTGATTGTGTCAAGACACATCAGGATGCATTGTGGTATTTAGAACAAGATTTCTTACCAATTCTTTGAAAATCGTCTACAAGGTTTCTAACAATATGATGACTTATTTATAAACTTTTAACTATTTTAATGCCTAAAATTCTACTAACAATAGTCAAACTTATAGATTTTAACAAATCCAAAAATAATTGACATTTAGCAGCATCGGATTTTGGTTCAAAATATTCTTTAATGATTTTATAAGAATGATAACGAATAGTACAGTTAGGTAACTTACCTTCAAGTGATGGTAGACCACTTTCATTGACATGAATGCGTTTAGGAGTTCTTCGTCGCACAATGATCAATCTAGGTAGGGACGATGAACCTATATTCTAGAACTCTTAACCTCCCTTCCGTGGAGCTAAAAATGTTGCAGTTATTTCACCTTCAATCACTGGCGGATCAACAAGAGGTTGCACCAAAGGAAATTCTTCACCAAAATATTGTACACCAGTTGCCTCTCTAATTTCATCCATTGTATAATCATCTCTGAGAAAATCCTCCATCATTTTGTTATCCAAAACAATTTGTCTTAATGAGATATTGGATGGATTGGTCTCTACTAAAATCATGTGCTTTGCTTGTGGTGATGGAGGATAAACAACATTGGCATCTATTCCGCTAGAAATCTGATTGGCCTCTTTTGAAATCCTATGCTTTGACATACATAACTTTTCCTTTTCTCTTTCTTCTTCTACCTTTTTTATCGGTTTCTCTTTTCTTGGATACTTTCTTTCTCGAATTCGTCTGTTCCCCATGTTTAAAGAGAAAAATTGGCTTCCCAACACCCCAAGAAGACAAGAAGACAATGAATTTTTCTTGGTATTACACAAGAAGACAACTAATAATTCCAATTCCAATTGGATCCAATTGAATAAATTTGTCTTGGTATTACACAACTAACAATTCCAATTGGACAATTTTTTCTTCCAATTCCAAGAAGACAAAAACAACAATTTCAATTCCACTTGGACAAATTTGTCTTCCAATTCTTCCCACAATGGTCTTGCAATAGCACAAAAATGTCTTTGAATCAAACAACAATACTAAAATAATAAAAAACCTATATGTGTACGTTATTTTTGTGTGCAAATGTCAGGAAATATTTGTCGGGCTTGAGATAGATGAGGTAGTGGAGTCTACATGGCACCAAAAAATGCCTAGCAGGAACACGCACGTGTTCCTAGAATGTGCATGCGCAATAGTGAGTTATAGGAATGTGTGTGTGTTCTTGTTGGGCATAAACGAACAACAACTACAAGGCTAAGAGTGTGTGTGCACTCTTTATGAAACTGATATAAAATTTATTATAGAACAAACTCCTTTATGAATAAATATGTATAGGGGTATGGGGAAAACTAAGACCTAAGGGGTTAGGATTGAAATTGTTTTCAAGTATAGAGAAATGGTTAGAGCACCAAGATGTGGGTGATGTGGGTGCAAGGGTGTGAGGCCTTTAACAAGAGGTATATGCATAGTGCACTCAGGGCTCGAGTGTGGAGGGGGTTAAGGGTTGGTTATAGGTTATGGCTAGGATTATATTGAGCTATGGAAAGGCAAGGCATGGCATGTAAAGGCAAGGAATGGAAAGGAAAGGCTAGGCAAGTCATGGGATGGGAAGGCAAGGCATGGAAAGGAAAGGCATGGCATGGAATGGAAAGGAAAGGAATGGCAAGGCATGTCATGTCATGGAAAGGCATGGAAAGTAAAGGCATGGCATGGCATGGAAAGGCATGGTATGGCATGGAAAGGCAAGGCATGGCACAACATGGCCTGCCATGTGAAGGAAATACATGGCATGGCATGGCAAGGAAAGGCAAGGAATTGCATGGCAAGGCATGGCATGGCATGGCATGACATGTGAAGGAAAGACAAGGAATGGCATGTAAAGGTGAGGAAAGGAAAGGCAAGGAAAGACATATATGTATCATAATAATAACCATATTCAATGAGATATTGACAAAAAACATGTGTTACGAACTGTATTTTTTCGAACATGCCAAGGCTTGCATTTATGGAAAGATATTTGGCCCAAGTTAAGTGCAATATGTATTGTCTTGAATATATCATGCAATTTTTTCTGCGTAATGTCAAGAAAGTGTTTAATATGTGGTTCACGGTCCCTAGATCCCCTTCTCAATTTTAATACATCTTTTTGGTTGGAATAAGGCCTAGTTTTCGCATGCCAGAAATCATGTAATAGTCCCTTAACTACTCCAATTAACTTCATGTCAGAATGAGGTAACCTACAAGTGAATGCCCACAAATCTGTTGGGCCACCTGTGTCGAGGCTATCTCATCTATGATAATACTTTCTAAGGGTTTTGACATTGAATTTCATGAGGTGTGAGTTTTGTTGTAGCAAACAATGTTTTCTTGTGATCTTGCTAACAATTGATTGTTATAAGACATGTCGGGCTGCATTATGATATTTAGAACAAGATTTCTTACCAATTATTTGAAAAGAATCTACAAGGTTTCTAACAACATGATGACTTGTTTCTAAACTTTGACTATTTTAATGCCTAAAATTCTACTAACAACGGTCAAACTTCTAGATTTTAACAAAGCCAAAAATAATTGACATTTAGCAGCATTGGATTTTGGTTCAAAATATTCTTTAATGATTTTATAAGAATGATAATGAATAGTGTGGTTTGGTAACTTACCTTCAAGTGATGCTATACCACTTTCATCGACTTGAATGAGTTTAGGAGTTCTTCATCACACAATTCTCAATCTAGATAGGGACGATAAACCTCTATTCTTGCAGTCTTGACCTCCCTGTTGTGGAGTTAACAATGTTGCAGTTCTTGCTCTTTCAATCACTAGCAGATCAACAAGAGGTTTCACCAAAGGAAATTCTTCACCACAATCTTGTACACAAGTTGCCTCTCTAGTTCCATCCATTGTATAATCGACTCCAAGCAAATACTCCATCATCTGGTTATCCACAACAAGCTATCTTGATGAGATATTGGTTGGATTTGTCTCTATTAAAATCCTGCGCTTTTCTTATGTTAACGGAGGAGAAACAACAGTGGCATCTATTCCTCTAGAAATTGGATTGGCCTTTTCTGAAAGCCTACACTTTGACATACATAACTTTTCATTTTCTCTTTCTTCTTCTACCTTTTCGATCGGTTTCTCTTTTCTCGAATACTATTTTTCTCAAATCCGTTGGCTCCCCGTGTTTAAAGATAAAAATTGGCTTCCAAACACCCCAAGAAGACAAGAAGACAATGAATTTTTCTTGGTATTACACAAGAACAAAACTAACAATTCCAATTCCAGTTGGATCCAATTGGATAAATTTGTCTTGGTATTACACAACTAACAATTCCAATTGAACAATTTTTTCTTCCAATTCCAAAAATACACAAGAAGACAAAAACAACAATTACAATTGGAAAAATTTGTCTTCCAATTCTAAGAAGACATAAACAACAATTCCAATTCCACTTGGACAAATTTGTCTTCCAATTATTTCCATAATGGTCTTGCAATAGAACAAAATTGTCTATGAATCAAAAAACAATACTAAAATAAGAAAAAACCTATATGTGCACGCAATAAGGAAACACGTGGCATGGAATGGAAAGAAAAGGCATGGAAATGCATGGCAAGGAAAGGAATGAAAAGGCCTCTCATGTCATGGCAAGGCAGGGCAAGGAAAGGCATGGCAAGGCAAGGCATGGCATGGAATGGAAAGGCATGACATGGCATGTAAAGGCAAGGCATGGCATGGCATGGCATGCCATATGAAGGAAAGACATGGCATGGCATGGCAAGGAAAGGAAAGACATGGCATGGAAAAGTAAGGAAAGGAATTGCATGGCATGGCAAGGCATGACATGGCATGGCATGGAATATGAAGAAAAGGCATGGCATGGCATGGAAAGGAAAGCAAAGGCAAGGAAAGTCATGTATGTGTCATAATAATAACCATATTCAATGTGATATCTACACCAACATGTGTTATGAATTGTGTTTTTTTGAACATACCAAGGCTTGCATTTATGGAAATATCTTTGGCCCAAGTTAAGTGCACTATGTATTGTCCTGAATCTCTCATGCAATTTTGTCTGTTTAATGTCAAGAAAGTGTTTAATATGGGGTTCATGGTCCCTCGATCCCCTTCTAAATTTTAGTACATCTTTTTGGTTGGAATAAGGCCTAGTGTTCTCATGTCAAAAATAATGTACTAGTCCCTTAAATGCTCCAATTAACTTCATGTAAGAATGAGGTAGCCTACCAGTGAAGGCCCACAAATATGTTGGGCCACCTGTGTCGAGGCTATCTCGTCTATGAGAATACTTTCTCATGGTTTTTACATTGAATTTCATGAGGTGTGAGATTTGTTGTAGGAAACGATGTTTTCTTGTGATCTTTCTAACAATTGATTGTGTAAGACACGTCGGGCTGCATTGCGGTCTTTAGAACAATATTTCTTACCAATTCTTTGAAAATCATCTACAAGGTTTCTAATAATATGATGACTCGTTTCTAAACTTTTTGACTATTTTAATGCCTAAAATTCTACTAACGACAGTCAAACTTCTAGATTTTAACAAAGCCAAAAATAATTTACATTTAGC
>ML780371.1:0-15278 GCA_009831015.1 Picea engelmannii | reverse complement strand
GCATGTGTGTGTGTGCGCTCCTAGAGCGCGTGTGCACTCCTAAGAATGCGCACACGTTCTTTTGAATTAATTTTTTTGGGTGGGATTGAAAAGGTGTATGCTAACTTGGTTGGCTCAGATTTAGGTTCGAGATGAAAATCCTAGTGGTTCGGTCTGCAAATTGATAAACACCTCCAATGTTTTTGAATACCCCTGTATATCTCTATCTTTGAAGTTGTTTTTCTACATGATAAACAATCCAGTTGTTGACGAAACTATCAAGATAGATAGAGTTGGTTATGCGTATTTCAAATATATAAAAAAATTTTAAATTAATATTGTATACTATTTTTAATCTATTTTTGTCTTCACATATATCGAAATCCTAGAATACATACCTCTCTTAGTTATGCTATAACTTTTTCTTGGCCTAACCATTTATCAAATGAGTTATATGTGGCACTAGAGGAAACCAATACCTACGATATATATATATATATATATATATATTTGATCATGTCAAAGACCCTCTTAGCCTGCACTAACAAAAGATGTTGTAGTTTCAGGCATATGTTGACTTTGATCATTTTTAAAATATATAAAATTAATACTAAAATTTCCAAAAATTACATGGCACAAGAAAAACGGGTTCTCTACAAGTATACAAGTTTTTGGAATGAAATTCCATCATTAAGGTATTGAACACCTGCATGAACAAAAACATATACCTTATATTTTGTTGGAAAAATAAGATACCATTGTTATAAAAAAATAAAATTTGACATAGTTATTCACAATGTCTATGAATAAAAGTTGTATATTCAAAAATCTAATTCAATTTCCTACGTTTCATCTTCTTACACCATATTCAAATTCATTGTAAAACTACCTTGAATAATCCCTCCAAGTTAACAGAATGTTGTTTTTCCAGGTTTGCATTGCCACTAATGTGTCATGAGAGACCATCATTAGCTTGCACATAACCTACTACAATCATTATATCAAAATGCAATAACATAAATATAAAAAAATATACAATTATTAAAAAAAAATGATTTTGAGATGATTAACTGAAAATTTGTAAAAAAAAAAATTATATATATATATATATAGCGGTGCATTCTTATGAACTCATAAAATGGTGTGTCAAATAATATAGAAATCGATGTTTTTTAATGGGTTATATGCACCGATGCATATTGAGCATATTGAAGCACCGATGCATATTAATCATATTGAAACACCAGTGCATATAACATGCATTTATATATATCATTTTAGAATTTTATGGTGTGCATGTGATAAATATGCATCGGTTCTCTAAATCTAATAAAACATAAACGCATTGATGCTTTAAATGTAATAAAAGCACCGGTGTTTCGGAACAAAGAATGACGTTGATGTATCTCGCCTCAAATATTTGAAATTTCACTACCTTTCGGTGCAAAGGGTAATACAAGCATCGACACGTATGAATTATACAAGCATCGGGATGAACATAAAATAAAATCGCATTAGTGCGAAAAAATTATAAGAGCATCATTGTTGCATACAAAAAAATAGGAATCCAAGGCGTAATAACTATAAACGCATCAGTGCATTTTCATTTTATGTACGCACCGGGGAAATTCATGTAATGTCACACCGACGCCTTTTCATTTTATGTACATACCGGGGAATTTTATGTAATGGTGCACCAATGTATTTTTGTTTTATGTATGCACCGTGGCATTTTATGTAATCGCACGCCAATGCATTTTTTAGTTTTATGTACATACCGGGGAATTTTATGTAAGGGCACGCCAATGAATTTTAGTTTTAGGTATGCACAAAGGCATTTTATGTAAGGATGCACCATTGTGTTTTGACAATAAAATAACTAGAAAAAAAACCTCCGTCCGCCCAAATTTCATTAGTTATATGGAACATCCGTTAAAACCTCTACAGCCAATAGTAGAGGTTTTTTTGAAAAATTTTCCAAATTTTGTAACATTAAAAACCTCCGCTAAAAGGTGTTCTTCTTGTAGTGGTGAATGCTTCCTTCTTTTCCTCTATTTTTTTTAGATATCTTCCTTATGTAAATCATATTCCATTTCTTTATGAATATCTCCATCCTTGTTGTTTGGGGGTCTCCCATTTTATGATTTTGAAGACCACAAAAAATACAAATCAAATGTTTAACGATGTTTAAATACCATTACAAATTGCATGCTCTCACATTCCACATATAAATAATTTTTCATTTTCCATCTCTAGATCGTACAATGGTGTTGTTCTTATTTTTTTCCTCCTTTCATTTTCAACAAGATGAATCTCTATTTACATTTGTAGGGAAAATTTTAGGGGCTAATTTTTTCCTATGGGTTAATTTCCATGTTTCTTTTCGAAAAAAAGATTCGCCAATTTCCAATTTTATTAAAATGATCGCCCAAATTCTATAGGAAAAAATATTTTATTTTAAAAATCGCCAATTTGTTCTAGAAACTATACAAAATTGTTAGAGAATTGTATAGTTTTACAAAACTATCGCCAAATATTTTATGTTTGGAATATTAAGTATTATTAAGATTCACTTTAAGGTTTCTACACTTGAGATAAGTATGGATCCTTAAAACTTTCCCTACCCATTTGAATTATAATATGATTCACAGATGAGAGAGGAGGTGAAGGAAATTATTTTGATTGCACTTGGTACAACCTTAGCTAAATTTCTTTGCCACGATTCCTTTTCCCTCCATCCTTTCTCATCTCTAATTATTCTTGGGATTTTTTGGATAGTTTATCTATACATAGTTAGATGTATTATTCATTCTCTACTAATTGAACTTTGGTGTCTTTTGGAGTGAGAAGTCTTGTGTTCCTTCTCTTCTCTCTTTATCTTCCAAGTTTCTTAAGCTTAAACACCCCAAGAACCTTTTCCATGTCTATGTGTTCTTACTCCAACAAACTTATGTGTTCTTACTCCAACAAACTTATTGCAAGTCTTTTCTATTTTCCAGATCCTTTTCCCCATTCAATGTTCTAGCATTCTTATTTGTCTCTTGAGAAATTATTTTTCTACTTCCATTTTGAGGGTGGTAATGAAGGTAATTCCTTGGTTTTGTACTGCAAACATGTTCTCTTATGCTTAAGATGAGACATTATATGAATGAATTCATATGTTCTTCCTCAACATTTATAGATTAGTTGGCTTATCAATTCCTCTATGCATATTCAGATTAGTTGGCTTATCAAATCCTCTATGCATTTTTATTGGTTGGTAATGAAGGTTTATAACGAATCTAACCACAAAATCACTTTTTTTTGTACACCACGGTGGTCTCGAGGCCCATTTCTTCTCATCACATTCTTCGTTGTTAATTTGCTAAATATATTTCAACATGCTTCCAACATAAACAAGTGGTCATCTATGTGCATCAAGTCATTGAGAGGCAATATTCAATATGGATTTATATGCCCCTCTTCTTATGTATAATTCCTTCTATAAACTATTATCTCTCTAAGCTTTTTCCAATCCCCCTTCTACGTTTTTCCTATGCCAATGCTTTTCCATTAGCCTATTCATATCAATACTGAGTTGGACTATGTCTCTTCTTCTTTATATATTCCATTTTTTTCTCATATTCTTATATTATCATGTTCTTTATCTTATCTTATGTTGGTCGTTAACCTTCCGAACTATATTTCCCTTCATATTAGATATTCCCAATTTTCCTTATGTCCTTATCCAATCATCCAATCATGTTCCTTATATTATGTAAAAGGTGACCCTTAGCCTTACCTATTTTGTTATAAATTTTTCCATGTCATTGTCGTTGATCTTCCACAACCATAACTAACTCGTGATATAGATAATCTCAATCTTTCCAACCACAACAATTATATATAATTAATGTAGTTTGTTTTGTGCATGCATTCTTCTCATCTCCTCACTTTCTTACTTAAACATGCTTTCCAATGAGAGGCCCACACCAATCAAGCTAAATAGCCTTTTCACATCAACCACATTGGCTTTTCGTCTTTTGTCTTATAAAGTTGCAATACAAAACATTTCACAGTGACCATGTCTTATCAATCTTTTATATGTTTAGAGTTACAATACAAGCATTTTTTAAGATGGGTTTTATATCCAATAATGTCACAGTGATAATGAGTTTGGTTACACGTGCCAAATCTGAATGTGTAATGTTTAAAAGGTTCTTTAAAATATTTAATTGACTAAAAGTTGTTTGAATTTTAATTTTTCAATTGAATTGATTAAATATATATTTTAAATCAAAATATTTAAATAAAAAATAATCTAGTTCACCGAGCTAGATAGGTGACTAGAATGAAAAGCATAATACAGAGGAATGGATGGAAAAACAAAGCAATATATTTAAAAATAAATATCCTTATCTCCTACACTCTGGAGATCGTTGATTTATTTATTAATGAGATTCAAACCCAAGTTAATACCACCGATCAGGGATTAGACCACAAAGCAAATGACATTTATAATATGAATAAGACCATTCAAATGGGCACTTGGTCAATAAGAACTTTGAATATGTGGTCCTTTATCTCCTTGGTAGAAATGGAGAATCCATCCGTCTTTAAAGAAAAGCTGCATGGATCTTGCAAAATTGAAAGTAAACTTCTTGCAACACAGTGGCACACTGTCCTGCTTTATAAACTTACACAATTTAAAGCATCTTCTATTGTCGATTTTGGATTGTCTTTCAGATAACATCCTACACTGGAAGCTAATTCTCTGCGCTCCTTTGCCTGCACATTGAAAAATGAAATTCAGGAATGGGGAGAGCGTGAGTGAGTATTTTAATGTAATGTGATATGCTTGTGATGTAAACGCTTTGAAAATAAATTGTAATTTCCATGTCAAATACCTGGAATCTCTTGCGTCGTCGGTGAGTCTGGTCGTCAATTCTACAAGATGGTGGATATTGGACGGAGAATATATTTGCTCCAGAATGGTGTCTGATATAAGTTGACCCATTAACAGGAGAGGAATCAAATTTAGTGCACACATTCCTGTGGTCGTTTTGGCATTCTTTACGTACTCATTAAATGTGAGGACATGTACATCTGTTATCCATTCCGCATCTTGCAGAGATGACTCAAAAAATCGCTCCCACTAAACAGGAAACCACTTAAGAATGTTAACAATGATTTCAATGAAAAATGATCAGATTTCCCTTAATCTATCTTGATAAACATTACATACAACATTTTTAAGTATGTAAGATGACATATCTCGCCCTAGTTTTTTCACAACTTCAACACTCAATTCATTCGACGAGTTGAAGAAGAACTTCGATGCAATTTCCATGTAGTGTGGAAGGCAGTCTATCAACGAAAGATCCTATCTGAAAATGGCACAATAATAACTAGAGCAAACCGCTCGCCATAGATCATATAACCCGGGGATGTCAAAGTTTTGTGCGAAAAATCTCTATGTCACATAATTTGTTTAATAACCATAACGAAATTTAACTAACATCTATATATCGTAACGAGTTATATGATTTGAATATTCTCATAAAACTACACATATAACAATTGCCAATTTCGATAAAGTCTATATAATCTGAATTTATCATTTGAGTTCCTCTCTAAAGATCTTGAGTTTTTCAAAGGTTCCCTAAGTATCGTTGATGTCATCGAGAATAGTCATCATTGTACCATTTTTTTTTAATGCTATTATTCTTAGAGAAAACCCAGGCTCGAACGTTCTACATGAGGCAAACTACCTGCTGAAGATTCCATGTGGGAAGATGAATTTTTTATATAGAAGAATCCAAAACTACTTGTGTTGAGGACAACACTTGTCTGAAGGGGAAGGGCATGTTAAGCTCTAATTTGTGGCACATTACCCTTTAATTGGGGCATATTACATTAGTATTGTGATTTTATTTATGTCAGCTTGGGTCCATTAATTCTAATTGTACCTCCTAGTCTCCTATATATATCAAGCAGACCTTTTCATTTGAAATCATATTTTAATTGTGAATTCATATGATATATAAGGAGTTTTTCCCCTCTAAGAGGATTATTATCTAAATTTGTCTCTTTGTTAAGGCATTGAGTACTTATTCTGAGGTGTTTATGTTATTTTGATATTTGGTTCTTAACACATAACAGCCATAGACCAAATACCAGGGATATGTGTGTACCATACACCCAATAGTCCCTCCAAGGAAAATGCTCAATCTCCCATGACCACATCCCACACAATCACCACATCCAACTACAAACAAACATATAACATACATTTTGATCTTGTAGATAGATCTGATGTACTTGACCACTGTCAAACTTCCTGTAGCCTCACCTCATCCTCTACAACCTGAACCACCTCTCATCCTTCATATATGAAACTGTCTCGTGTGATGAAAGGGGTTGTCAAGCGAGGCCTCGTGTGATAGGATATAGGCAACCCACAGGGATGCATCATGGGACGTTTACTCTCTGACCTACGGGGATGACCCAAATCAGGTTTTTTCATGACTTTCCTGCTCTCTTCTGCAGTTGCTAAAAAATTTCCGTCACTCTTCCTTCTCTACCTCAAACTTACACAATTTCAGATGTATCAATGAGTACCTACAATAAAACTTTCACAAGATAGATATTCAATGTGCTCAATAGGTTCTAATGGGAGTCTCTTTCTTTCTTATTTATAATATCCAAGTGTCTTCCTTTAGGGGTCATCTTCTAACTATTTTACCCAACTTCCCTCTTTTAGGGATAACCCGTTTTCTTGTTGCAACTACTTTACTCATAATTAGTAAAATCGCCACTTCTTGTTGCAACTAATTTATTTTTAATTATTTTCTTATCTCGTAAATTGTACCCTTGATTAACTCCTAGTTACAACCACTTTTACTCGTAAATTTCTTGAGGACTTTCTAGAATAATTGGCTTCTTTGTTGATCTTCTAGGGGCTTCTAAAATATTCATGAGGGTCCTCCAACTTCATTAAATCATATCTCCTCAACCGTGAGGAACCATGTGACGTATCACAAATCACCATAACCAACATGACATATACTATCCATCTATGATAGTATTACCTACAAATTCACTGATCTTTGTGTCTTTATTCCTCATACAAACTTGGGTTCCTTAACCAAACCTCTAGGGAGACATGTAGACTACATCAAATGCACTCAACTAACTCACCATCAATATCGATCATAAAATTGTCCAACATCTATGAACTTCTCGAAGGGTTGACATCAATCTCTAAAGGTTGACATCAATGACAACCAACTATCAAAACCAATTGTCCAACACAGACCATGTAACTTCCCAGGGGCGAAAAAATGGTTGAGGAAGTTGAATGGTCTGAACATTTTAGATGCCAAGAAATGAAAAGATAAAGAGGGGAAGAAAATAGTGTAAAAGGGAAGCTCAAGAGATTTTCAACAAGATTTTACTTCAATTCACACAGGAAGAAATAGAAAAGAGAAAAGATAGCAAAAGGGTCAAACATAGAGGAGAGAATTGTTCTATATTCTTCTGAGATGTAAGAAATTTGTAAATGAATTTATGTTCTCATTAATGAAGAATTTTTTTTTCTCATCCATTAGTTTTGTCTCTTATTTTATTTTCTTGTAGTAGTAAAATTTCTCGAGGAATTCATTAATGGTTAAAATCTGTTAGATTTTCACTCTATGGGTAGATGCTCGGTTTTGTAAGAATTGATTGCAAAAGCTAGGGTGACTGTGTCGGGTGGTATCAGAGTTGGTTCAACTCCTGATTTGTGAGAGAATAGTGCCTGAAGGTAATGCCTATGAATGCTATTCCAAGTGAGGGTTGGAAGACAACTTGTAAGGATGCCACCGCAAAGAGCAGGAGTAGCACGAGGAGGTGAAAGGAATAGAGAACTTGAGAAATTACGAAGGACGATTGAAGAACTAGAAACCAAAAGGTATGGAGATGTTGAAACATGTTAAGAGTCTAAAGATGAGCCTGAAGAAGAGCGAAATGTTGAGAAAGCAGACCCAACAATACATTTAATATAATTTCTAAAAGATAGAGGTAGTGCAAGGGTGTAAAATCCAAGACTCTCATTCATTGGATAGGAAAGATTGACAGATATTTTGAATATGAAAATTTTCAGGATCCCAATAGGGTTCAATTCGCCATGACTAAGATAAAGGGTCATGTTTCACTTTGGTGGGATACACTGCAGAGAGATAGAGTGGATAAATGACATGGAAATATTAGAACCTAAAGGAATATGTTGAGAAAAATCAAGGAGAGATTCCGACATGTTCATTACCAACAGAATGTGTGCGAGCATGTGGAAAATTTAAGGAAGAAAGAGACATATGTTCGTGAATATATAGAGGATATTTTCGAACTATCCCTCGGGTTAGGGATAAAGGAACCAAAGTATCAAAGAGTGGAATGATACGTGAATGGGTTGAAGTATTAGATTCAGGATGAGATGAGTGCGCATTACTTTCATAATGTATATGAAGCCTATCAAGTTGCTTTGAAGGTGGAAGAAAATATTGACAGAAGATTGTGACAAAACTTTTGAGGAAAATGAACTAAAGGCAGGGGCAAATCAAGTGATGTTAAATATATTAAAAAGGAAGATGAAGCGACCAGTGGTCAAAATACAAGAGGAGGAAGAAGCACTAAAAAAGGAAAATGTTTTGGTCAAGGTAAGTATGTGATTACATGTTATAGATGTGAAGTAGAGGGCCACAAATTATCAGAATGTCCATAGAGGTAGAGCACAATGAGAAGAAATGAGGCTAGGACACAAGTTACCCGGGCAGATGAAACAACAATTGTTGGTGGGAATGTGGAAGTATTTCAACAAGAGAAGGGAGAAAACCTAATGTTTAGAAGAGTATTACTCAAGCCTGAGACAAAGGCGACAAATGAGCCTAAATAGAGAAAAAGATTGTTCAAAACTAAATGCAAAATTCAGGATAAGTGTTGTCATCTTGTCATAGATGGTGGAAGTATAGAAAATGTAATATCCACAGAAGAAATGGAGAAATTGAAGTTGAAAATCATTCCACATCCAAATCTGTACAAGGTCTCATGGTTGAAAAGAGGATAACAAGTGATTGTGACTGAGCAATGTTTGTTGAATTTTCAGATTGGAAAGTTTAGTGAATAGGTATTGTGTGACACAGTAGAGATGAATGCTTAACATGTACTACTCGAAATACCATGGATGTTTGATAGAAATTTTTCCATGATGGGAGGAAGAATACTTATGAATTTTCAAAGGATGGAAAGCAATACAGATTGGAACCAATGGTGGATACTAAGTTGAGTGGTAATGATAGCAAGGAAAAGGAAAACAAAAATATTTTCAGAAACAGTCGCATTATGTTATGTTCAGCTAAGGAATTCTTGAGAGAACGAAAGAGGAATCATTTATGTTTGGCCTTAGTACCAAGAGAAGTTTTAGAGATTGAAAAAAGGAGTCTTATACCACTGAAAATTCAACCTTTGTTGAATGTGTTTAAGGAGATTGTTGGAGATGATCTACCAGCAGGTTTAACAACCTTGAGAAGTATATCACATCAGATCGATTTGATACTGTAATCATGTCCACCAAATAAATATCCTTATCTAACGACTCCAGTAGAGAGTGGAGAAGTAAATAAGAAGGTGCACGAGTTGTTTGACATAGGATTGATCGGAGAGAGTTTGAGTCTGTGTTTTGTACCTACAGTTTTGACACCCAAGAAAGGAGGTGAATGGAGAATTTGTATTGATTCATGAGCTATTAACAATATTACTATCAAGTACAAATTTCATTTACCAAGGATGGATGACCTCATGGATTGTTTGAGTGGGGACAAGTAATTTTCAAAGATTGTTTTGAAGATTGGTTACCATCAGATTTGGATAAAGGGAGGTGATGAATGGAAGACAATGTTCAAGACAAAGGATGGGTTGTTTGAATGGTGAATTATGTCATTTGGACTAACCAATGCGCCTAATACATTCATGAGAATTATGAATGAAGTTTTGAAACCATTTTTGGGTAAGTTAGTTATTGTGTGCTTAGATGACATTTTTACTTTCAGCAAGACCAAAGAAGAACACCTGGAACATGTGAGAAAGGTGTTACAATGGTTGAGAGAAGAGAAATTGTTGAACAATTTGAAGAAATGTACATTTTTAAAGGAAGAGTTAGTGTACTTTGGATTTGTGATTTCCAAGGAAGGTTTGAAGATGTATTCTGAAAAGGTTAAAGTTATTTTGGAGTGGTGACAACACCTAAGTTTATATTTGATATGAGAAGTTTCCATGGTTTGGTAAGCTTCTACAAGAAGTTTATCAGAAATTTCAGCGAGAATTGTGCATGACGTATTGAATGCATGAAGAAGAGAAATTTTAAGTGGACATTAGTAGCCATGAAGTCATTTGAAGAATTGAAGAAAAAGGTAATTGAACAACCATTTTTAGCACTTCCAAATTTCAATAACGTGTTTCAAGTGGATAGTGATGCAAGTGGCTCATCGATTGGAGCAGTTTTGAGCCAAGAAAGAAGATCAATTGTGTTCTTCAGCGATAAATTAAATGACGCTAAGAAAAAGTACTATGTTTATGATCAAGAATTTTATGTTATTGTACAAGCCTTGAAGAAATGGAGACATTACTTATTTCCAAAGGAGTTTGTCTTATTTACTAATCATAAGGTGTTGCAGTACATCAATAGTTAGGGTAAGTTAAATCAAAAGAATTCCAAATGGGTAGAATTTTTGCAAATTTACTCGTTTGATTTGAAACACAGGTCTGGAAAGTCGAATAGAGTTGCATATGCTTTGAGCCGAAGGATATTGTTATTGAATACTTTGTCAATTGAAGTTTTTAGCTTGGAATGTATAAAACAATTGTATGCAAAAGATGCAGATTTTACAGAGGCTTGGAAATTGTGCAAAGCAACTTGGAGCATTAATAGAACACCATATTTGGATTTTCATCTTCAAGAAGGTTTCTTTATTAAGAACCAAGGTTTGTGGATTCCACGGAGCTCATTGCGGATAAATATCATTTGAGAATTGCATAGATTATATTTAGGTGGACATTTCGAAGTTGATAAGACCACGAAATTAGTGAGGGAAAGATACTTTTGGCCTAGGATCAACAAGGATGTTAAGAATTTTTTTGAGTGCTACAAAAATTTTCAACTTGCCAAAGTAAGGATTCAAAACACGGGATTGTATACACCACTACCAGTACCTAAGAGGCCATGGGAAGATATAAGTATGGACTTTTTTGGGGGATTTCCTAGGACGCAAAGCGGTCATGATTCTGTGATGGTTGTAGTTGACATATTTTTTAAGATGTCACATTTTATACCATGCAAGAAAACCAATAATGTTTCTAAATTTGTTGTTTTATTTTTCAGAGATATTGTGAGATTACTATTAGACAACTAAGAGGTGGGGGGGTGGGGGGGAGGGAGTGAATCAGTTGTTACCGTTCTTAAACAATTATACTTATTTTAAACTCTTTGCTGAAAAACTTAATGATATTCACAATAGTGTAGGGAAGTAAGCAATAGCATATTCAACATCATTCACACACATGCGATACACAGAGACAGATATTTCCTGAGGAAACCCATAAAGGGTAAAAACTTCTTTTTCTTTATATGATAAGTAATATTTACATTCTTTACATTATCATACATATGAGAACCAACTCATAATGAGGCTGCAACCTCAATTTTGCAAGCTGCAACTTGCTGAGAGCACCAACTCTCTGTTTTCTCTAGCACCCACTAGAAGGAAGAACCAACTCCCTGGTTTCTCTAGCACCAACTAGAAGGAAGCACCAACTCCTTGGATTCTCTAGCACCAACTAGAAGGAAGCACCCCTCCCTGGTTTCTCTAGCACCAACTAGAAGGAAGCACCAACTCCCTGTATTCAAGCACCCACTTGAACCTCTAAGGACACCGGTCCTCCCTAGCACCTCCCAAACACCTTGAAGTATAAATTCCTTGTTACTAAAACTTATTACAGCAATATAAAGTTATTCAATGGCTTACCAGCCTTGTCATTGTTCTGTTACATTGCTCTACCCTGTCTGCATCAGTGTCTTTCACACACCCCTTGCACTTTTTGTTCTTCTACCTTTTATGCTCTCTGCGCCATATCCCTTCAATGCACCATTCCTCTACTGTGCATTTCTTCTCCTGCACTCTGCCTCCTTGCACACACCTGAATTCTCCTACATAGCGATAACATTTATCTCTTCTTTGTTCCACATTCTTATAGTCTCTGTGCTCTTTGTGCATGCAATATTCGCCATGCCTCTGCATGCTCACTCTGCTCCAACCTCCTCCACACCAGAGAGTTTTCTCCACTTCACTCTTACACAACTATCCAATCTCTTGTGCGCCATGTTCTCTCTCTGTTCTGCATATTCTACTCATTGTGAGTTCTCTGTCTGATCATCATGGTAACTCTTCAACTTCTCTGGCGGTTTCACCCACGCATCCATCATCACTGTATGTTGTTCTGAGATTCCTTAGTTTCTCTGGTAGTTGAGACTCTACGTCTTCTCTGGCATAGTCGAGCTTATACTTTTTGTTTCAGTTACAAACTTCAACCCTCATCCATCTGTCAATCGCCTATATCAATAATCCTCAATCCACTGGAAGATGCCTTGAGACTCTTCATCTTCTTTGGCGATCACACTCAATCCTCTTTGAGTCCTCTGGCAGAGATCATCATTTGTTTTAGCTGTTACACTGAGAAGCACAAAAAGTAGCCCTGCAATCTTGTTCAACTTCACCTGCACCGTTGGATTGAATTCATAGAAACTCGTGTTTACTTCGCCATTTCGCACTTCGGCATTTCGGGATCCCCGTGGTAAATATGTCGTTACAATCCATGTCCCGATCCACAAAACTCCGAAATGGATCTTATCTAGACTGACTCCTTCGCTTCTCGTGACCACAGGCTGTGCCAAAATGCGCTTCATATTTCGCGAGTTTATAAACTTCATCGAGTATGGTCGACAGTTGAAATCTCCATAGATCCGATGGTCCAGATCTTATCACGATCTCGCATCTTGCGAGTTTCCACACCATGCACCGTCGACTCCAAGTCAGCGAAATTTCAATCGCTTGCCACTTGTCTTATGATTCGACGGTCCAGATCTGATCTTGATTCAATGGCTCAGATCATATCGCGATTTCGCATATCATGATTTCGGAATTCTTGTTGCAAAGTGTTTCAACACTCCAACTTTCGGTATCTGAAACCCCGAAATGGGGTTGGATCAACGATCCACATCAAACCTTGGTCTGACGGCTCATATCATTTCGCAATTTCGCATTTCGTGATTTCGGCATTCCTGTGGTATTGTTTCTTGCCTCTCCAAGTCGCGATTCGCGAAACCCTGAAATGGAGTCTTTGACATGCTCTGATCTTCTGCCACACGTCCCTCTTGGATCAACGGTCAAGATTTTATCAAGACTTAACAACTCCACGAGCCTTCATTGTGCCTGATCAATGGTTCAGATCAGTCCTCGATCCGACGGTTAGGATTATTTCGCGATTTCGCATATCGCGATTTCGGGACTCTTGTTGTAAAGAACCTTGACATTTCCATCTCCCAGTATTCGAAATCCCGATAGCCAAAACTCTGAAATGGAGTTGGACCACCGCTTCGATCTTGCACTTTAAAGAATGTGCAGGTTCTTCCTGATCCAACGATGGTCGAATCTTATGCTCAGATCTGACGCCTGAGATCTATCCTCCTCTTATGTGTGTTCTTCTTTTCTACAATCAGATCTGACGGTCCTCCTTCTTTCGGGAATTTAAATGGTACTCAACGATCACTAACACTTCTCCTCCCGAGCTTAGGCACTGCGTTCGAATCTGCGCTAATTCCTCCTGAGCTTACTTTGTCCTTGTTTTTCCTTCTCTGCATACTCTGATCTTGCCATCAATGACAAGCACATACTACCTGTAAAGCATGCCAACCATCATCTTCACTATCTCTTCTGATCTTATCGAGGTTGCTCTGCAACATCTTCCCAAAATACTTTTGGTGCCCATCTATTACATTCTTCCTGTACTCAAGCCATCATTGTTGTTGTACTTGCCATCAATGATAAGCATACACTGCCTGTAAAACATGCCAACAATTACATGGGTTGTCGAGGAGTATCATTTTTGACAGGTATACAATATTTCTTGGGAATTTTTGGAGGATACTTTGGAAAAATATGGGTTCCAAATTGTTGTATAGTTCTACATATCATCCTCAAATGGATGGATAGACCGAGGTGGTGAATCGAAGTATTGGAAAATTGTTAAGGATTTTGAGTGGGGAGAAGTCAGGAAAATGAGAATTAATCTTTGTGTAGGATACATTTTCTTATAACGATCCCATTAACATATCTATAGGAAATAGTCCATTTCAGATTGTTTATGGAAGGCCACTGAAAGGATTTTTTGATTTGATTAAGTTTCCCAATCTGGAGGAAAAAAGGAGAACTGATGCAAGCAAATTTGTAGAGAGCATGCAAGAAATGCATGTGCGGGTTAAGAGAAAGTTGCAACAAAGCAATACCAAGTTTAAAGAAGGATAAAATATATGAAGAATACAATCTTTTTTTAAAGAATGAGAGTTGGTAATGACACACTTGAGGAAGGAAAGATTTCCCAGAGGGAGACGAGAATGATGAAGAAGATACCTGGACAAATGGAAGAAACAACTGCTTGCTAAACCAGGCAAAGAATTGGAACACGTTTTGGTGAAGAGGATTCACAAGAAGACCCAAAATAACAAGTATTTTTAATATTTAGTCAAGTGGAGAAATAATGGTTCTAAATATGCATTGTGGGTTTCTGAAAAGGAGTTAGAGCACGTACATGTATCTTCATCCTCTACTACATCTACAGTCACATCCACATGAGTCGGGGCTCATGTTTTTCTAAGAAGGATGTCTAATGCAGGAGAATATTTCGCCTCAATCCCTCTACATCAATCCGAAAATATTTCAAGTTTAAGCTAATAAATCATAGGAAGGAATAAATATCAAATTCTTATTGTTGTAACATATTTTGTTGTAACATTTGTTGCAACACTGTGATGTAACAGTGCTACAACACATGATGTAACAATTGTTGCAACACATGTTGTAACATTTGTTGCAACACTGCAACACGTTGTTGCAACACTTGTGTGACGTATTTAGACACTGCAAATTATACATTTTTAAATCCACAAGTATCCTTATCTTATCTAATCATATTCCTTATCTTATCTAAGAGGTGACCCTTAGCCTTCCCTAATT
>ML780370.1:525805-537146 GCA_009831015.1 Picea engelmannii | reverse complement strand
CATACAGTCTATGACCAATTTTGAATCTCCGAACACCTGTAGAACATGAATAAGATGTCTATGCTATGACAGAAGGTGGGTCGTTATGATGAACATGGTTTCCACTAGGTAGCAAGGGGAAAAATTGGTGGTAGTGTTTTTATGAAATGAATTGCCAAAGAAAGAAAGATCTCCAAGGAACAATTAGTATTAAGAATGGCAATGAAAGCCGAGTCCTTAAAGCAGATTGTGAAATATGCATCTTCAAATCTTTGTACCCGGTATTCAGGGCCATATATGGTTTGACATATCAGTAATTGCTGGGCCATATTTGGAGGAAATATATGTTGGTTTAGTCAAGAATTTAATATTTCAGGTGTAATATCTTTGAGGACTTATTTCTTTGATGATGACCAAGCAACAGTTAATCTTAGCATGGCAAACTTGTTTAGTGGAAGTATTCCTAGAATGTGATCAAGAAGGTGAATCAAGAGATACATAAGAGTTGGGTAAAGTCCTAGACCAAATTACCATAGAGATTATTGTTTCCTAATAGAATAAAAATGTTTCCTTTTTTGTGTGCTCAATATTTAGTATTTATATTTATTCGGAAACTAGGAAGTATATATCGTGAGAAAAGGTGGGTAGTTTGGATGAACATGGTATCCTTCCACAAGACAACAAGGGGAAGAATTGGTGGCAGTATTTCTATCCAATGAATTGACCAAGAAAGCAAGACCCCTAAGAACATCTAGTATTAAGGAACACCCATGAAACTTAAGCCATTAATGCAGATTTTAGAACAAGCATGTTGAAAACTTTGTATCCAGTTATTGAGGTTCATCTATATTTTGAAAAATTGGTTGCAAAAATATTTTTCAAGGATGTATATTTTGAATTTTCATGTTGGTTTAGTCAAGAAATTTTATATTTAAGGTGTAGAGGACTTGTTTCTAGTCACTTGATGATGATGACCATGAAACAATTAACCTTAGCATCATAAATTTCTCTACTCTAAATTTTCGTAGAATATGATCAAGAAAAGAAAGCAGTTTTGCATGTAGACCCAAGCTCGGCTAACAAACCATTACAGAGATATGCTTATTTTTTTCCAAGGAAAACCTTGCGGGGAAACCCAAGAGATGCTTACCAACATACATGGATAGCATCCCTAGTAAACCCGCCAGCATAGATTAGAGTGCCACACCTAGGGGGACTCAAACACGTGCTGGCATGGACAAAAACCAAATGCCCAACATTGGAAGCAACCAGTTGAGCTAACCCCTTGGGCTATGGCAGAGATATGCTTATATTCTCATGGTCTCCAGCAAGGAATGCTTGTGAGTTTGTAAATTCTTGAGTTCTGTTTACAGTCTGTATTTTCTGTTGCCCCCATGAGTATATGCTGATCATATTTGTAGATTCATAGGAAAAAGGAAGATCAGGATGAAATCGGATTTATTACCCTGGCCCTTTAAAGTCTTTTTTTAAACAGTCCTTTATGGTTGATGTGTCTGAAAGCAACACTTGCCGAATATATCAATACCTTTTCTTTTTGAAATACAAATGTTATGTGCATTGTGTAGTACTTGTGAGTATTTTCTTTATAGCACTCTCCACTCTGAAATATACATGGACCTCAATAACTAGATGTACAAAGTTTTTGCAATGCATGTTTTAAATTTTGCATTAACAGCTTAAGTTTCATGGCCATTTCGCAAACCAAATTGATCCTTAAGGATCTTTCTTTCTTTGTCAATTCGTAGAGAAAAAATGCTGCAAACATTTTGTCCATATTTATCTGGTGGAAGGATACTATGTTCATCATAACCACCCACCTTTTCATAGCACATGCTGCCCAAATGTCTAATTAATATAAATACTAACAATTGATCATGTAACAAAAGACAGCATCTTGTTCAAACAGGAAGCTATAATCTCTTTAGTAATTTGGTCCAGGCCTTCTGTCTCTCTACATTCTCAATCCTTTCTCTCTCTTATGGATCTCAACACATTATAAGCAGTTCTAAAATGAAGAATATATTAGGAATGAATTTTTGACTTGTACTCTAACAGTCACTTTCACAGAATCCAGTGATTTTAGTAAAACATAGCATTCTATCTAAATATGTCATCAGTTTGTGTTTGAAAAATGTTGCTTATTTGCTAATACATCTGTTGGGTACTCTACCAAGAACAGTTAATTTAGGAAAATGGCCACTAAAGTTTATCCTGATGAAAACTCACAACCTTCACCCGCCCTCTCAATGGTTTTTCATTTTGTAACTCTTACCACATCAAATAATTTGGTGGAACCAAAATAACTACCATTTCTGTTGTGAAACCCACTTCTGAATTTCAAGTATAGAATTAAAGCTTACAGTGCTACTTATAATCTCAGTGGTTCATTTTTATCGCATGCATCACTATTTCTGTGTTCACAGTTCCTCAACTTGAAACCAAGTGCTCTGCTTCTTATCTCCTATAAATCATGTTATCACTGAGTCTTGTCCCATAGAGCACGGAGTCCATATCTGTAATAATAAACATTCCTTCAACTAACTCTTTTAGCAATTCCGATCAACTGACACTCCCCAGAAATATGGTTGTATATACCAAAGCTTTCTCCAATTATATATTATTGACTCTTCTGAGAAATATGGTTGTATATACCAAAGCTTTCTCCAACCAAGTGTTACAGACATCAATGTGGAATTCTGTCATGTCTATATGGCTTCAGACAAGCTTCATACACAATTTAAAATTTATCATCCATACACTCAAATAATTAATAACTTTTATTTGATGATCCACATTTCAGCACAGTTATGGAATCAACTGTAATGTCTGTGAGACTTCCTCAATTCTTCTTCTTCCCTAGGTGATTGGAATGGCCTCTTTCTCGACCATTGATTTCAATGTAAGACATGCAGTTGGGTTTGGGACCTCCAAACCCACCTTCTCATTTCTTTAATATCAAAGAACATTCATGTAAATTATAAACTATAATACCTTATGCCTACAGATCCAGAGTAGGTTAGCAACTTCAAAAACTATGCAATGGTTAGCCAATTTCACCCAACCAATGATTCCCAAATTCAATTGCATTGGTAAATCATTCAACGTACAATTATTCCATAATTGACTGAATATCCAATTTCATTATTGAAAATGTGTTCTAGAATGTAATGTTTAATTCTCCTAAATTATTTTCCCATCAAATGTCTTCAATCACCCTAGAGTTTTTTGTTGATGATTGCAGCTTCATGAGACATTCTCCAGGTCGTTCTCCTCTGGACTGAGTTGAGACGATCTGTGAGAACGCCCATGTGATGGGTGAGTTATACTCCTCTGGATTGAGTTGAGATGACGTGTGTGGTATCGTGTTGTGTGCTCCTCTGGATTGAGTTGAGATGACTTGAGATGGTCTCCAGATAGTACTCCTATGGATTTAGTTGAGTTGATCTGTTGAGGGTGACGTCCCTGTGGTTGAGCACGTGGACTTGTCCCTAGTGGCAGAGCACTAGAGGATGTGTGAGAGATCCTTGCTATATTGTCTAAGAGTAAGACCTTGGTAAAACCCTAATTTGTATTGTAAAGGGTACAAGTCGGCCCCACCATGTAAAGATAATTAATATTGTGTAAAAAATTATTATATTATTGAGTTGTACAAGTCGGCCCTATTGTGCCAATAGACACACCTATTGTTGTGTTAGGTCATGTATTTATAAGAGAGTTAGATCCCCATTGTGAATCACTAACTCACTCTTCATTGTCTTATTCTCTCAACGCCTACTTGTAGGGCTGAAGTGCACACTCCTCTTATGCGCAAGTTTTCTTGGTCATAGAAGCACCCTCTCGTGTGCTCTAGGGTTTGTGGTGTGAAGGATCTTCTCTTGGCAATATAGTAAAGGGTTGCTGGGTTTTTCCGTTGATTGAGAAGGGTTCTCCCAGGATAACTTCTTGTGTCTTGTGCATGATTATTCTTCTTGTGATCTTGGTTTACTCCAGCTATTATATTGCTGCATTGTTTATGGTTCAATTTCATGCTAAATTGAAAAGAAATTACATGTGCTTGAGCTAAGCATTAAAAATTCAACACTTTTGGTTGTTTCTCATATATTTAAATAGCAAAACTTGTACAAGTTCTAAGTGTTATCAGAAAGGGCCAGTCTGAACCAAGTCCAGACCCTTCAGCCCCTGAACCTGCGGCTGAACCCGACCAGAGCACTGAACTGGCCAGTTCAGACCAGTTCACAGCCAGTTCAGACTTGCAGGACCAGAGGCATTTCTGGGGAAGGGAGCAGAACAAAAAAATAAGGGGAAAAACAAAAGAAAAATCCCTTCCCCTCCTTCCCAAACCCTGAAACAAGCAAACTTTACATAATTAGTGTCTAATGGTTTGGAATTACATTTATGTACATGAATATATATATATATATATATTATGTGTTTTAGTAGACTGGTTCACAGCCTGGTTCCAGTCCGGTTCCTTACCATTCTAATCCTCAACCAGTTCCAGTTCCAGTTCTGATAACTTTCTTCTAGCAGATTTTAATTTTTGAACCTTCCCATATCATATCAAATGAGAAATTGATATACAAAATATTGGCAAGCGAGAAATTGAACCAAATTACCAAATGGAAAAGAGAAAAATGGACAGGCCTTGGATTTTAATATGGTTTGGACATTTAATAGGAATGATAGCTGATTCAAAAACAATTAGTGGCAGATACAATCTTACAACTAAAAATGCAACCTTGAAAATTATGCACTAGGAGCAACGCCAAATCTCAAACTCCACGATGATAGAAGCAAATTACATCTCCTGTTGTCTTCCCTACGTTGCAATGGGTGTCACATGGATATAGAATAGGTCCACTGTCCAACCCATTCTAACTTACTTTTTGGCCTCCATCTATCCACATTGAGCAATAAGATGAGTACCTGTCTCTATTCCTCCCCTTCAACTTAATTCCCTAATCAAGCAACAACAAGCCTGAGCCAAAATGCCATGCCAGGGACCCTATAGAGCTCAGGAAACCACCATTAGCTCTATTCCCCCCACTGACCCCCACTCCTTCTTCATTCTAGGGTACATTCCATCCACTTACTGCAATCACTGTTAATACAGCGCATTTGCTGAATATTGTTAAAACAAGTCCTGCAGCAGCATGACACGCAATATCACCAGTTTTCATTGTAGATTAAACTCATGTTCCATCTTATTTGTTTCAGATACGATTTTTTTTCTATAGTAAACACTGCATCCCTCTATCTTCAATAGCAGCCCCTTCAGTCACTATGCACAGTTCAAAAGTTCACATAATGAAGTGATCTAAACTATAACAGAAAATTATATCGATCTTATTGAATAATAAGATGACGGTTCACAATGCAACAAGGGATCGAATATATATTATTAATGGACCTGTTACTGCTTGATTTGTCCAATTGAAATTGCAAGGTCAACTAACGGGACACATCAAGTGCAAATCGGAAGGAGGGCCACTGTCACCTAGACTCTCAGTTAATGATACCTTTTCGGGAATTTATTGCCAGGGTCCAAAATTGAAATTATCGGGAATTTATCGCCAGGGTCCAAAATTGAAATTATCGGCAATATCGGGGAAACTATCGGAAATTGTCAGGAAACTTAAAAAAATACAAAAATAATCATTTTTTTTTCATTTTTTTAAACTTTTAAAGCAACATCAACATCAACATCAAACAAACATATTGTCACATAAATGTGAAAATAAAACTGCAATATAAGATGTCAAGTGGTACATCAAACATCGATACTGAAATATGATATTTGTCCCGACTTATAAGTCTTGACAAGAAAATACAAAATCACATCCAAACAAAAATAAATGCATCTCATGAGATGAATCATGGCCAATTGAAATGACGGATTTCCCCTTGTTTGCTTGATGGAAAATGGTCACAGTCTCCTCAGAGCTCAATCCAATGTTTTAAATATCGGACTCGGGTTGACTTGGACTGATCAGATTTCAATGACTCAGTTTACTAAAAAATACTTATATTTTAAAGATTCCAAACCATGATTCCAAAAAATTATTGAAAATTTGAAAGAAAGCATTATGAATAAATGAGCGAGAACATTTAAATTTCGAACATAAATGACAAGCAATGTTCCACCATCTCTTATATTGGGATCCTCATCATTAGTATAACCCTTTGCCTCTTGTCTAACCTTTGCCTCTACCTCGATCCTCTAGGGACATTAGTCAACACCACCCTATTTTGATGAAACTGCCTAATCCAAGCCTTATAATATGGTAGAAAAATCATTAACATCAATGATTTTGGTTTGAGTGAAGGGTACATTTTTGCTAAGGCCATGACAAAAGAGTTCAACAATCAATACCACCAACATCAAGTTACATAAAGGGCTTGGTGCTCTTGATTAAATGCCAATCCCATACCCTCATACGTGATAGAATCCAATGAAAATGTTGCAATCCTACCAATCTTGAAAACTCTCAAGTCTGCCGAATTTTGAATGGGATATGAAGTTCTACTTTCTCCATATGAAGTTCGATGAGGTTGGAACCACTCTCAAACATATTGAAACAATTAATGGTAATGTTAAAAATTTAAGTAAAAGAGAATTTAACATTACCATTACCATTAATTGCCACCCCTGACTCACTTTTGCAAAATGAGGGTTAAAAGACCAAGAATCTGCTTATAAGGTGAAATTGATGCAGATAGGGTGATAATTTCCATATTATTGCAATACTTACTGAAATTATTGCGATAATTTCAATTTATCACAATAAATTCAAACTTTGAAATTATCGCGATTATCTTAAGTGATATTATCGCCGAGGTTGGTTTTGGCGATATTATCACAATAATTCCTATAATATTGCGATATGTGCAACAGTACTACAAAGTGAGGTTGACCATCGTTGGATGTGAAGACTACACCATCAATTCAACATCCCCCTCTAAGCTGAGCATGTGGCCATGGAAATTGATGAAATACAAATGCAAGAGTGGATTTATGGAGACCTAGTTCAATATAGGGTCATCCTTGGCCGAAATACAAAGGGGAGTAGCCTTATGTATACCTAATCAAATATATTAGAGAGAGCTTGAATACAGTTGAGAAAGTTCAAATAGAGTTTGAGAGTTGGTTTATGGATAAACTTGAATATACCGAAGAGAGATTCAATACAATTGAGAGAGCTTAAAAAACAATTTGAAAGTGGGTCTATGATACCTAACTTGAATACTCTTGAGAGAGCTTGAATACAGTGAAGAGAGCTTGAATGCAATTTAAGAGTGGGTTTTTGGATACCCAACTTGAGTACATTTACAAGTGAGAGCGTCTTAAATATAATTGAGAGAGGGTGTGTTGATACCTAAATTGACTATAGGGTTGGCCATGACAGAGATACAAAGGTGAGCGGGTTTATGCATACTATAAAATCCCTAGGGTTTTAGGGCCTGGAAAAGGGACTTATCAAGCTGATTGGGCAATATTCCACAGCGTAATTTCACCATAAACAGTAAGCAATTATATCCAACCAATTCATGAACATAACCAATACCAATGCGCATAAAAAATACCATGCAATATCCAATATCAATTGAGGTTTAAACCAACAATGAACAATACCCAATACTCGGTTTGCAATTACAACCAACAGTAAAACCCCCCTTAGGGCTGCTGTCACAATGCAATTATTTAACAACAAATACAAATATTGAAATGTCGTAGCAAAATTACTAATTAAAACCTGGAGGTCAAAGATAGTATGGCTATCTCTA
The DNA here is from genome assembly GCA_009831015.1 of Picea engelmannii. NCBI lineage: Eukaryota > Viridiplantae > Streptophyta > Pinopsida > Pinales > Pinaceae > Picea > Picea engelmannii. The sequence continues at coordinate 529,361 of ML780370.1, read as the reverse complement.
GTGACTGAATTGGTCTCTAGCAGGGGCCGATCCTTCCTTGGAGTCTTGCTGCCACTCTGTCCAACTCAGAAAGTCCTCGGTGATCGAGTTAGTGTAGGGAGTCTTGCTGCGCTCAACAAAAAACCCTTATCCAACCTTCCTCCAAGGTGATCGAGTTAGTGTAGGGGGCTCAACCCTCTCCCAGAAACATATATGAAGCTCAACACCCTTTTTAGGGACTGGAATAGGCCTGGCGACAGATCTAGGCACCTGGGGCCTTCCCCAAAACACCTTACTAGCTTGCACCTTGTCGCAACTACAATAGTAAAACCCCCAAGGTTGAGTTTGGTCCTTCATAGGAAATCCCAGGCTCCAACGAATTTCTCCAGCAGCCAACCTCTGGATGTGATCTGATGCAAGTGAACAAAACTGAGCTAGGGTGAGGACTAGCCCACTGAAACTCAGTAGAGAACAAGGGTTAAACAACCCTCCAAGGAGATTGAGGCAACCGCCTCCCTAGTCAAGAAAAGAGATCCTCCACAATGATTCGCTGATCCTTCAGATGTGCCTCTCACTTCTTTTTATAGTTTACCCTTTGCTTGATTTCCCTCCCTTTGTGGGTGACTTGTTCCTCAATTTAAGTTGTCTTCCCTCCTTTTAGGCCCATGATTATCCCCAAGATTGGGTCGTTTCCCTTTGGTGACTCCCCTTGGACCCTACAACTCCCCTATCCTTGGGGATTATGGCCTACGGGGATCCCCCTAAGCCATTGCATCCCTCCCCCGGTGGGGTTAAGTGGGTGGGGACATGACAATCCTCCCTCCTCGAGATTGCTTGTCCTCAAGCAACTGCAACCCAAGGTGCTGTAAAATTTGCTCCCTTTCCCATGTGGCATCCTCTTCCAGTAAATCCTTCCACCTTATCAAGTACTTGTTTACTGTCTTGTTCCTCACGTTTTTCTCTAAATGCCAAAATCTGCTCAGGAACCAAGATCAAATGACCTTCCTCATCCAAGGGTGGTAGATTTGTGGAAGAAATGACCTACTGGCCCAAGGCTTTCTTGAGACAAGAAACATGGAACACATTGTGAATCTTGCTGCCCTCCGGTAACTCTAACTCATAAGCCACCTCTCCGACTCTTCTGATCACCCTCTAGGGCCCGTAGAAACATGGCTAGAGCTTTTTGACGCCACTCCTCTTCAGAGAAGACTGCCAATATGGTTGGAGTCTCAGAAAAACTAGATCACCCACCTAGAAGCTACGCTCCACTCGATGTCGGTCTGCATATGTCTCATGCTGATTTTGCGCCATCCGTAAGTTGTCCTTTAGAACCCTCAGGATGTCCCGACTCTCCTGAATCCAATCCTTGGCCTTGGGAGCCCTGCTCTCGCCGAATGGAAACTCTACAAATGATGGGGCCTCATAACCATACAATGCCCTGAATGGGCTCATCTCGATGGACATGTGATGGGTGGTATTGTAGCAATACTCACCAAGATGCAACCATCTAATCCACGTTCTTTGTTGTTCGGAAACATAGTGATGCAAATACCCCTCAACCCACTTGTTGACGATCTCAGTCTGCCCATCTATCTAGGGGTGATAACTCGTATTGGGTGATAACCTACTATCCATGTCGCTCACAATGACTCTAGGTAGACTGTGAAGTCTAAATATCTCTCTGAAGAAGAGCTCTGCCACCTGTGGGGCTTTGTACTCAACGAATATGGCAAAGAAGTGAGCGTACTTGGTCAATTTGTCCACCACCACATAAATACAGTCCTTGCCTTGCGCCTTTGGAAGCCCTGTGATGAAATCCATACAGATACTTTCCCATTTTTGTTTCGGAATAAGCAAAGGCTGTAGTAGACCTGCGGGGTGTGTGAGCTCAGACTTGTTTTGTTGACAAGTCAAGCATTCTCTCACATACTGTAGGACATCCCCCTTGAGCCCCTTTCAAGAGAATCTCTCACGTACCTGCTTGTAAGTCTTTAGGTATCTTGGTTGCTTGACTAAGGGTGCGTTGTGTACTGATCTCAAGATCCTCTCTTTGAGAGTGGATTCTGGAACAAGATATATCTAGCCTTTGTAATAGATGATGTCATCTACTACTCTGTACCTGTCATTCTGTACTCTGCCATCTATCAGCTCCCCTAAAAAGGCGTTCTTGGAATACTCTACCAAAAGGAGAGACTTCCAATCCGCTGTAATCTCAGACATGGCAAATGCTGCAGGTCTCCTGGACAAGGCATCTACAACCACATTGTTCTTCCCTTTGACAAACTCTATGTCAAAATCATATGCGTGCACCTGGTTGACCCAGTTCTGTTGCCTCTCGCTTAGATCCTTCTTTTCAAGGAAATGCTTTAAACTGTTGTGATCTGTCTTCACCACAAAACGCCCTCCAACCAAATACTGTTGGAACTTGGCCAACGCATGCATGATGGCTAGCATTTATTTGTCATAGATAGAAAGAAGCCTCTCGGTTCCCCCTAGCTTGCAACTCTAAAAAGCTATGGGGTGTTTGTTCTGCATCAACACTGCTCCTATCCCTTCTCCGGATGCATCACACTCCAAGACGAAGGGCTGAGAAAAATCAGGGAAGTGCTAATATCGGACAAGTGCTCATCACTTCTTTCATCTGGTCGAATGCCTTCTAAACCTCCTCTGACCACCTGAATGCCCCCTTCTTAGTGAGGTCGGTCAATGGTGCTCTAAACTAGGAAAACTCCCTCACAAAGCACGGTAATAGTTGCATAACCCCAAGAAAATCCGTAGCTCCGTCAATGATTGGGGCGTGGGCCAATCAAGTATTGCCCGTATCTTCTCTTGGTGACCTTGTACCCCCTATGCACCAATAATGACCCAAGTACAAAATATCTTTCAAGCCAAACTTGCACTTTGCCTCCTTGGCATAAAGTGGCTGCTCCCCCATGATGCTGAGTATCTCGTCCACATGTCGCAGATGATCCTCCCATGTCCTAATGTAAATCAATAGGTCGTCAAAGAATACCAACAGGATCTTCCTCAACTGCTTGTTGAAGATATGGTTCATGCACAACTGGAATGTAGCTGGAATGTTAGTCAAGCCAAAGGGCATGACTAGGAACTCATAATGTCCTGGCACCGGAAAGCTGTCTTGTGTACATCCCACTCGCGTATTTTGATCTGATGGTACCTTGATCTGAGATCTATCTTTGAGAAATAGATCGTCCCATGTAGCTCATTAAGTAGCTCATCAGTCCTTGGGATTGGGTACTTGTTCTTAATGGTCTTCTTGTTCAGAGCCCGGTAATCTATGCACATCCTCACGGTGCCATCCTTCTTCTTCACCATTACTATCGAAGAAGCAAAAGGACTTGAGCTAGGCCCGATGTGTCCCATCTGCAAAAGCTCTTGAATAGTCTTCTTGATCTTGTCCTTGAACTTCTTCGGATATCGATATGGGGTTGTGATGACGGGCTTAGCCCCTTCCTTAAGCTCAATGGTGTGCTCAAATCCTCTGTCTAGTCGTACCCCTGGGGGAATCTGCCCAAACACCCTGTCATGCCTCCCTAGTAGCTCCTGCATGTCCATA
>ML780370.1:501320-512417 GCA_009831015.1 Picea engelmannii | reverse complement strand
CCCTCTCCTCCTCCCCTCCCTTAAAAGAAAGGTCCCTCTACTCATTTTGGACATGAAGTTTGATAGCAACTCCATGCTGCCCAAATTTCTCCTCACTCTCTCTTGCTCTCTCCCCATTTCTCTCTTGTAATATTGTTGCCATATTCCAACCATTCTTTTCAATAATAGAAGTGAAGCTTTGGAGGACCTCTTGGTGTTTTTGTGGTGATCTATTGGAGTACTCTTGGTGTTCTTGTGAGTTAATATTTCTGCAATTTATGTTCATCTTGCTCACATTGTTTTACTTGAAAAACCCTAAGCAAAGTATTTTGCTGGGGATAAATCTACAATAGTATTGCTGTAGGTTTATGTGAGTGGATTTTCTTTGAGTTTGCAAGGTATTTTGTTAACCATTTTGAAGGATTCACTTTCTTGCCTCATTGTGTTGCAAAGATTTACTAGTTGCAGGTTACCAAAGCTTGGAAGAGTGGACTCCAAAAGCTTCAATTCTCTTCACTAAAATTACTGATATCATTTCAGCACTCTTTTATCTATTTTCTGCACTTATTCGTCTCCTAAATCTTGCTTTCCAATCAATCTTTAAGTTCAGATTTTGTATATAAAATTTTATGTATTATATACTAACCACAACTAACTCATTCTAAGTGATTTTTAGCATTTTCCAGCAAGCATATCTTGCTGGTTTATGCAGGTTTTCGCCAGTCTAAGGGGAGGTGTTGCCCAATCTTGGCCATAAAAAACTCAAGGAATCATCCAGGGGTAGTGGTGCAAGATCCCTTCACCTCTTTTCCCTTCTAAAGCATTGTAAGCAACCCAAGAGAGTCTCTTGGGCTTGCATTCATTTCTCATTTTCATAAGTTGTAAATTGTAAAGTATTCTCAAGTTTAGTTTTGCCCACATCTTGCATGTGAGTGGTTTTGCCACCCTTGCAATACCGTGTTAGCTAGATTAGTTGTTTAATTTGTAATTTTTGCTTAATTTGTTTGCCCCACTTCTCCCACAAAGAGAAGGTTGTGTGGCTATAGTATTAACTTGCTTTATTTTATTTCAAATTCTTTTACCCACCTTGGCACAAAATCGGTAGGCTTGCCCTCCACATTGTGCCATACTTGTGAGGTTTGCAAAGTTGTTTTATTTTGCCCACCTTTGTCCTTAAGGCAAAGTTGTGTGGCTAGTTTGTTCATTCAATTTATTTCAAGTTATTTTAATTATTCATTTGTGCCCACACCTTGCAGGTGAGTGGCTTTGCTACCCTTGCAATATCGTGACGGCTAGCTAGAATTTTCTTTTTTGCAAAGTAATCAAACTTTTCACCCAGCCATTTGCCTCGTATTCCCTCCCCTTGCCACTTTGTGGATCTTGGGTAACAAGAAAGGGAAAAGGAATGTGTGGCTAGTTTAATTAGGCACCTATTTCGTAATTTCCTAATTTGAGCACCTTTTCTAAGGTTTAAGTGAAAAATAATTTAAGTTGTGGTCTTTTAATCTTGACCATTCATCTCATCATGAGGGAGAGATTTAATCTCAACCCTTAATCATTTTGGGATTAGGGTTTCACTTGCTCATGGAGGTATAAGGAAATCGATTTGGCTAGGAGGGCACATTATTCATCTAAGAGAGAGGGCGAACTTGATTGGAGTGAAGAGACTTTCCCAGGGGTTTGTTGGACAGGGATTGCAGGGAAATAGAGGAGGTCATTTGCTAAGTGGATCGATTCACATCTTCAACATTTTGTAGAGGTTACTCTACAACTCTGAGAGGCCCGTAGAAAGTGATGTAGACTTGACGCATAGTGCAGAGGCTCACGATTTGTCATTTTCTGAGTCGTTTTGGCTTGTATAATTTGTGGGGAGGTCGTACGAATTGCTGGGCAAGAGTTGCCTGGGGGTTTACTCAGCCAATATTGAGGATCTACCCATTTTGTAAGAGATCTCTATATTTTCTTGCTGAAATAATAAAATCCACAAATCTACTTCATTAGTTTTCCCTCCGGGGTTTTTCTAGGGACTATTGTCCAAAATACTTGTGTACGTGTGATGTGATTGCTGTTGTCTTTTACATTTAAGTTCCTGGTTATTATTTCTGCTGTGTATAATTTATTTGTGAAAGAAAACCTAGTGTAATCAGTTATAAGTGTAATTTAATTGGTTTAATGAACTGGGTTTAGAAAAAATTCACAGAAGAGTATGGGCTCAGAGTTTGATGGCCTCCTGTATATAAAAGGCTAAGCAATGTTGATTCAGATACCTGAAGGAGCCTGTGAGGGTCTGAGTCCTTGAATAAGCAATGAAACCGCCCCTTGATCTCATAATAAATGGGGCATCGGAAGATGAAGTGCTCCTTAGTCTCGATCTCCTGTAGCTGGCATAACTGACAAATCCTGTCCTGTCAGTCGATTTGGTGGTTTGTCTCTACCCGAAGTTTATGAGATCCCACTCTGAACTGACCTAGAGGAATGCAAAGAGCATGTACCCAGTGGCGAACTATATACTGTGGTCGAACTATGAAACCATCCCTAAGCTCCAAGAAATGCTCAACATAAAAGGCCATCTTTTGGTGTAACCCGCCAAGGGCGTTAACCCAATTATCTGGATAAACTGCATATAAAGATGGAGAAGAAAACAAACCACACAAATCACTGTGAACAAGCTGCAATGGGGTCGAGGCGTGCCAAGAGGCATGTTTGTCAAAACTGTCCCAATGATGTTTGTTGAAACTTGAGAACACAAAAGACACAAACACCATCTCTGGAAGAAACAAGAGGAAGACTAGCCACCATGTGTTGACTACATAGTTGTTGCAATGAGTGATAGTTTAGATGACCAAACCGCTCATGCCAAAGTTTGCTCAAGTCATCGCTATGAGCAACAAAAATCGATGGAAACGATGATGACCCAAAGTTGTCAAACTTGTACAACCTGGTAATATCATCAACAATTCCAGTTGCGAGGACATGCTTAAGATCTTTTAAATTGTTGATTACAACTTGGTGAGGTGAAAACTCTACGGTTTTACCTTCACCTGAATGAGTGATCTGATACACTGATAGAAGGTTGCAGGAAATACTTGGAACACATAATACATCATTGAAATGACCATTATCTACCTGAATTGTTCCAGACCCTACACCACTAAGAGATCTATCATCACCAACAAATATTTTTTTGGTGTTACATTCATTAAGAGCAAAAAAGATGGCTTTATCCTTATCCATATGATAAGATTCTCCAGAATCAGTAAACCACTCATCAGAAGAAGTAGAAGTTGCATTGAAGGACAAACCAGAAGCAAAAAGTGCATGTCCATGAGAAGAAGAAGAAGAAGAATCAATACTGATATTGTGCTTCTTCATTGCTGCTTCTAAGGCTTCCATCCTTTTAAAACATTTAGACCCCACATGACCATCTTTCCCACAAAAGTTGCAATGTCTGTCAGTCTTCTTACTTTTGGATTTTGCTTCTATGTCACCAAGTAGAAGCTGGTTGAGATAGTTTGATATCCTTGTTTTGCTTGTTGTTGTGGAGAGGATATTGCATCTTGGGATTCTTGGATTTATCTTTCTGTTGGGCCACTAAGGCTTTGTTGGATGTACCTGTAGTGCTGATCAATCCAAGTTGCACAAGCTTATCTTACTCTCGAATCAGAGCGTCACAAAAAGACTCAATAGAGGGTTCTTTATAAGCACTCACTAGAGCTTCTCTGGTGGCATAAAAGGCAGATACAAAAACAGAATATGCACTACCAAGCTTAGCAAGAATAACATAAATGCATTGATCTTCCTTTAGATCTATTTTGCAGTCTGTACATAAAAGTAGTGTTTTGAACTTAGATAATTATTCTTCAATGCAAGAAAAATCATTGGGACTCAAAGTCATCAATTGATTTTCTAACTGGTGGGCTCGAATAATATTGTGTCTACCAAACATAGCTTAAATCGTTTCCCAAGCTTCATCGAGGGCATTAATTCCTTGAAGGTGAAACCTTAAATCAAGAGAGATGGACATTCCGATTAGTCCATGTGCTTTGTCATTTTTGCTATCCCATTTGACTTTTTTTTCATCATTAGTGGGTTTTTGTTCTTTTCCCAAGGTAATCTGATACAATCCTTTACTTCTTAGTACATCCTCCATATGGGATTTCTATGAGAAGTAGTTGGTATTGGTAAACAAAAAATCATTGGGAGAAGCCATATTAAAATATGCAGAGAATATGGATTTAAAGACTGAAATTGATGGTTTGGATGGAAAGCCCTATAAAAATAGTTTGTTTAAAAAAACGACACTAAAAACGAACTTTGGATGTGAAAGTTAAGCCCTTTTGAAAAAATGCACAAATGGTAACTAAAGAGCCACGTGGCAAGTAGGAGTTGGTCCATGTGGTGATGCTCCTCTAATTTTTCCTATTAGCTCACTTTTAAGTAAGTTGCTTATGAAGTGATCATTTTTATAAAATAAGTGGGAATTACTTTTACAATGAAGTTACTTTGTAAATTAAAGTTGCATGCAAGAAAGAGTAACTAAAAAGAATATTAAAGCTACTTATAGTGATTCACTTTTATAAATTAAGTGAAATGCACTTTACAATGAATGCATGAAATTTTAAAAAAAGTAACAAAAAAAAAATTTGAACTCAAACCCTCTTACTTAATGAAGAAACTTTCAACCAAGTTAGCTAGTGCAAAACACATTATAATCTTAAAGAGGATGGGGGGTGTTGACTCACTTTTAAGTAAGTTGCTTATGAAGTGATCATTTTTATAGAATAAGTGGGAATTACTTTTACAATGAAGTTACTTTGTAAATTAAAGTTGCATGCAAAAAAGAGTAACTAAAAAAAATATTAAAGCTACTTATAGTGATTCACTTTTATAAATTAAGTGAAATGCACTTTACAATGAATGCATGAAATTTTTAAAAAAGTAACAAAAAAAATATTTGAACTCAAACCCTCTTATTTAATGAAGAAACTTTCAACCAAGTTAGCTAGTGCAAAACACATTATAATCTTAAGGAGGATGGGGGGTGTTGTTGTTGTGGAAGATGACTTTGAAGTGTGTACTAAAAAAATTACTTTTCATGTGTTCACACATGAAATTCGCTTCTCTATAGCAACAAGGGGTTAGATCTCGGTTAGCCTACCCGGAAAATGCATGTTTTCTTTCTGTTTTTGATTTACCAAGATCACATAGAGCGCACAACAAAGAGCATATGCAAATAAGAAAACACTTTCGGCTTTGTTTTTGATATGTCGAGACTGCATAGAATGCAGGGCAAAGAGCATACACAAACCAGAAAGAGTAGCATCCCAGAAACAAAAACAAAAAACCAAAATATTCTCTGTAAAAAAAATTACAAAAAGGGCATATTCATGCTTTATACTTCCAGATCTGACTAAAATGGTCGTATCTTGGGCAAACAGAAACCTTTTCGAATGAAACGAAAAACGTATCTAATTGAAATGAATGCTGCAGATGCAATGGAACAATCCTCTCAACTCAAAAGTGTTTGGAAATAACATAAACTAGAGATGTGACAGCACGGCTTCAAGATCTTGATCTACAATGGGAGTAGGTCTTCAAACCTTGCTCTGATACTATGTTTGACAACACAAGTATTCCAACAGAGGATGAACACTTTCAGTAACCACTCACACAACTAGATCAAAGATTAACACACCGATGTTCTTACGTGGTAAAACCCCTGTGGGGAAACATCCACGGCCTCAGTCAACGTGGCCACTTGAGGCAATTTATTAATGCAAAAGAAAATATATTACATAGAGTTTCTCACAATCAATCATCGACAAACAATGCTCCATGCTCTTTAAATATAGATCATGGACCATTCGGGTGTTGAGCCACGGATCAATGTAGCTGTTAAGATCGAGGAGAATATGAGTTGTGGATCGTCAGATTACAAATACATACTAAAGAAACACACTTTAACCTAACGACATATTAGACCAAGTTGATCTTAACCAACTCGTGAGTGTCTAAATATCCTAACATTTACAAAGTGAGGTTGGCCATGGTCACATGTGAAAATTATCCCATCATTTCAATGTAATGGAAAAAAATTGAAATGTCTAAGCTTTTTTCATGTGCCATGGCACCTTAGGAGGTTTAAACATAAATAAAAGACAAAAAAGTGTGTATTCAAGACAAAAAAGCTTTCTAAATTTTGCTAATTCTGATGGGAGAAAACACTATGTTATAGAATAATTTTAAATGTGGCTGTCGCTTAGGAAGCTTAAACATAAAGCCTTCATCATGGCTGTACCATTGGGATGAATTGATCCATCCAGTGCTTTGTCAGTATATGCAGTGGATAACTTGTAGTACTACTCCTTTTGGTCATAAATAAGTTCTCTGCAGGTGGATCGAGAGGCTTGTTATCACAGTGTCATGCTTGTACTTCAAATTGTTTTTCACTTGGTTCATTTTGCTGGCCTTTGCATATAGAAGTGAAAGGAAAGTGTTTATGAGTAATGTTATTCATCCCCAATGGCACATCATATTATTCATCTACTATGGCACATTAGTTAAATTATTTTTCTTTCCTTAGATGTTAAATATTTTAACTAGAGATCATGCCTTTATAAAGAAAAACCTATTTGTCATGGCAGGGCCTTTACATATATTTATTGCTTGTTATGTTTGACTGGTGACCATGTCTTTGTAAAGATAACCTATTTGTCATGGCAGGGCTTTTACATATATTTATTGCTTTCTAGATTTTTGATTTGTTTACTGTTGATAATCTCATTTGCAGATACGAGGCATGGGTCATATATAATTTTCTTTCTCTATGTCTAGCTTGGGTGGGTGGTCCAGGTGCCGTAGTCACAAGCTTAAGTGGCCGAGTATTGAAGCCATCATGGAATCTGATGACATGTTGTCTTCCTCCTATTCCTCTTGATGGGTTTGTATTATCAATTAATTTCTGTTCTAGCATTACGTGCATTTTTGGTTTCTTTGTTTGTTGTATTCTACATGCATGTGTTCTAGAATCTATATACAGTTTGTCACATTTAAAATAAATTGTTTGCATGTGCAGGCGTTTCATTCGACGTTGTAAGCAGGGTGCATTGCAGTTTGTCATTCTGAAGCCCATACTTGTTGCAATTACATTTATTTTGTATGCAAAAGGAAAGTACGAAGATGGAAATTTCAGTGCCAAGCAAGCCTACCTATATGTGACTATCATTTACACTATATCATATTCTTTGGCATTGTATGCATTGCTTTTATTTTACGTGGCCTGCAGAGATCTGCTTCGGCCATTCAATCCAGTTCCAAAATTTATAATCATCAAATCTGTTGTCTTTCTGACATACTGGCAGGTAATAATCTTTTGACAACATCAATTTAGCGTTTTCATTTTTCCATAGAGTTACCTTTGTTTGTGGTTTTGTGTCCTTCACTTTTGTCTTAATGTTTGTTAACTTGTTTATTTTGGTGTCATAGTGTTTGTTTAAACTTTATGGTTATGTGATAACTAAGGTATTAGGAAGAGTGACTATGATCATTGTTTGTGAATTCTGGTATGTTGTGGCTCATGACATAGTTATAATTAGCAAAACGTTAAGTGCAGTGCTTTACATAGGTTCCTTTACTATTTGGCATTTAATGAGCATAGTCACACGATACATTCATTTTCAAAAAAATACTTTATATTACATATTTTTCAGGCATGTTATATTAATCCAAAATAGAGTTGGTAGCTGGGTAAACTTTGACTTTACCAGAAATTGTAGTGATAGTCCCATGTCAATTCTAAACTCTAACTTCTCTTCCCTCTTAATCCAAGTTAACCTTGAATTTATAGGTTAATTCCATGATTCTCATTAATGATTTGAAAAATGAAAAATAATTCCATGACTCATTAACTATTTGAAAAATGAAAAATATTGGTTATTTGACAGTATAAACTTGCGGAACATCACAGGTTTGAATTGCAACACTGATCTTGATTCCTGAGTATTTGGCATCATTTTGCACTCTGATTGTTGTGTTCCATTTAAAAACAGTTCAAATATGTTTGCAAAATGTCGTGAATCTATTTTTGATTTTGACTAGTCATTATTTTTATGTATATTATCTTTATTCTTTGGATACTTGAATTATAAACTCTAAATTCTCTTCCCTATGAATCTATGTTAACCTTGAATTTCTAGGTTAATTCCATGACTCACTAGTGATTTGAAAAATGAAAAATATCGGTTATTTGACAGTATAAACTTGCGGAACATCACAGGTTTGAGTTGTGACACTGATCTTGAGTCTTTGAGTATTGTCATCATTTTGCACTCTGATTGTTGTGTTCCATTTAAAAACAGATCAAATATGTTTGCAAAATATGTGAATCTATTTTTGACTTTAACTGGTTATTATTTTTTTTGTATATTATCTTTATTCTTTGGGAACTTCCATAATTTTTGTAAACTCGGTATTTTTTCTCTATTATTAGGTTGATGAATATATACTTCATTTGTATGTCTCGACTATGGTAATCAGTCTAATACTCTGTTAAAGCACTAAAGATTTCAAATTCATGGGATATCCAAAACCCCCATTGATGTCTAATTTTCACTGAATGAGGCTTGACATAGTCATTTGCTGCTTTCTGAATCTCAATGATCTTTGTTAGAATATAAGGCTTACATGATCTAGAATAGATCATTATATAGTTTGTCATCTATCTTGGTACTTTCTGGGTGGAAAAATTGGAGGAATTGGCTTGTAGGGTCCATTTCATTGATGTCTAATTTTCACTGAATGAGGCTTGACATAGTCATTTGCTGCTTTTTGAATCTTAATGATCTTTGTTAGAATATAAGGCTTACATGATCTAGAATAGATCATTATATAATTTGTCATCTATCTTGGTACTTTATGGGTGGAAAAATTGGAGGAATTGGCTTGTAGGGTCCATTTTAGCGGTAGGTCCCAATTTGGAGATTTGGGGTTCGGAACCCTCTAGATCTATTTTGAGGCATCAAACGACACTTTTTGGGGTCAAAAATTTGTGAGAAAAGCTCTTAGCCTCTCGATGCAATGTATAGTAGAGAAAGGAGATCTTGACCTTGTGTTTTGTCTAGTTGGGAGGAAGAGCTCTGTGAATGATTGGAAGCTAGTGAGAGTCATGGAGGAGCTTTCCCTAGAAGAAGCTATGGTAGGTGTCTAGTTCTCACTATATTTTGCGTAATTGTGTGATGGGTTGAGTAAGAGGCAATGCCTAATAGCCATCCTTCGCCTTTGTGGTCTCATAGGCTTAGGGGTGGAATCCACAACAAATTCCTATGGTTGCATGGATGATATTGAAGGGAAAATCTATGGTTGTAGAATGAGAAAGAGGCTAGGTAGTGTGAATTCCCATAATCTATTTGTTTGAAATGACTATTCACTGCAAATAACCCAACGTCTACCAAATCTAGGTATTCTCAAAGAGAGACCAAAAGCTCAAACTCTTCATTCCAACACTAGAGCATTGGAGGGTAGGGGTTCTTGAGGCAATGTATAGCAGAGAAAGGAGATCTTGTCCTTGTGTTTTGTATAGTTGGGAGGAAGAGCTCTGTGAATGATTGGAAGCTGGTGAGAGTCATGGAGGAGCTTTCCCTAGGGGAAACTATGGTAGGTGTCTAGTCTCACTATATTCTGAATAATTGCGTGATGGATTGAGTAAGTGGCAATGCCTAATAGCCATCCTTTTCCATTGTGGTCTCATAGGCTTAGGGGTAGAATCCACAACAAACTCCTATGGTTGCATGGTTAATTGCTCCTATGCAATCAGTTTGGTGGACATATTCATGAGAAAGATAAGTGTTTATCTATGTTTGGATTTGTGTCATTTAATTTCATTGAATGTTGATGCTTATGTGATTTTTGTTAAAGGAAATGGCGCAAATGGATGAAAATGTTGTTAATAAGCATGTATTTGAAGTGGGGTTAGCCTTTTATTATGATTTTTGTTTATGCAACATATTTCGCCAATGATGTTGGATACGAAAATATATTTTGTTGTTGTTAGAGGAAGGCGTGTCTAAGTACACTACAGTTGAGGCCGCTAGAAAATAATTTGAACCGGGGTTGGCCTTTATTGTAATTTTTGTTTATGCAATGTATTCCACCTATGATGTTGGATATGAAAATCTAATTTGTTGTTGTTAGAAGTCAAAGTGGCTTACAATTGGTAAATTCGATTGGTAAAGAGAGGATTTTTTTTTATTTGAGTGCCCTAATGGCCAAGGGAGGTGTGTCTAAGTACACTACACTTGAGGTCGTCGGAAATAACTTAGTGATGAAAGATTGGTTTCTTGAAGGGGTGTTATAGTTTAATGCTTAGCTCATGCACATGTAGTTTATTTCATTTTAGCATGAACTGAACCATAAACAATGACTGCAACAACACAATAAGACTAGCTGCAGTAAACCAAGATCACGAGAAGAATAACCATGCACAAAAGAACACAAGAAGTATCCTGGGAAAACCCTTCTCAATCAAGGGAAAAACCCAACAATCCTTTGCTATACTGCCAAGAGAAGATCCACCATCCACCACCAAACCTAGCACACAATAGGGTGCTGCTATGATGGAGAAAATTAGCTCCTAGAGAACTGCGAATTGCAGTCCTCATAATTTCAGACCTCAACTTCTGAAATTATGAGATAACAAGTGAGTGTGATCCACAATGGGGATCCACTCTTATTTATACAAAACCTATCACATCAAATGATGTGTCTATTGGCACAATAGGGCCGACTTGTACAACTTAATAATATAATTAATAATTGCACAATATTAATTATCTTTTACATGGTGGGGTCGACTTGTACCCTTTACAACACAATTAGGGTTTTACCAAAGTCTCACTCTCTGACAATATAGCAAGGGATCTCACACATCCTCTAGTGCTCGGCCACTAGGGACACGTCCACCTGTGCTCACCCACAGGGACGTCACTCTCAACAGATCACTCAACTGAGTCCACAAGAGTACCATCTGGAGAGCCATCTCAAGCCGACTCAACTAAGTCCATAGGAGTATAAGGCAGGAGACCATCTCAAGCCGACTCAACTCAGTCCAGAGGAGTACAAGGC
>ML780370.1:457566-481006 GCA_009831015.1 Picea engelmannii | reverse complement strand
CATGTTGAAGCCGCCACAACTGATAAACACGAGAACCTTGAAATTGGGAAAATGACAAGTGAAGGGTTCAAATCTCTTGTTGGGGACTATCATGTGTTTAAGCTTGAGTTCTTCTATCCCAAGGATACGCCTTATGTTGCAAAACTATGAAGCTCCTGCATCAAACACCATGAGATTGAAAACCCTAATTTCACATTAAACAATTTACATCACTTGACAATTTGCGAGGTATCTTGATGGTTTTGAAAACCATCTAGGGGGGCGCAATTGACCACGAGCTGCCACGTAATATTAAAAAAAACCATGGTATTATTTTGTGAACCCATCCCTCTTATTAGATCTCGTATACTCGGGGGCTACAATCAACTGGGCAATGGGACCGTCGATGTGCTTTGCAATGAACATGTGGATCTCTTTACCTTCGATACCATTGTTGTTGGCACTTGATACGATCAATGTTGACAATTGATTTTGGAGGATGAAATTAATTTTATTTTGACTATTGCCTCTCAAAACTATTGTGTACATACGATATGGTTGTTTGACTTTGACTTCAAATAATAGTGAGATTTGAAGATAAAACAAGGACTCAATAATTTTTGATAAAATGAGGATTCAATAATTAAAGGATTCAATAATTAACTATAGAAAAATAGCTTGATACATGGTTTAAAATCTTCAACACATAATTTAGACTTCAACTTAAGGTAATGGTAGACTTAGTATAATAGAGAAGAAGTTTTAATAAATTTTTAAGACAAGAACCTCTTTTAGATAGATCAAGACTAAAACTATGGTTCTAGTTAATCTATTTTTGACAAAGACTTTAAAATGAGAAAAATAAGCAAGTATTGGGGTAATGATTTTGACAAAAACTTTGGATCGAGATTAATGGACACAAGTAATAAGAGGAAGTGGATGAGATCACAATAATTTAAGGAATGGGAAAATAAATCGAATTTAAGGAAAAGCCAACATAAATATGACGATGTCAATTAATGTTACAACAAATCCTACAAGAACCTTTATGCATTTTAACATAGATGTAGTATCTGTTTATAAAAAACAAATTTAAGAAAATTGATTTCACTGTAGCATACTTAAAAAACAAGTTTAAGAAAACAAATTTCACTATAGCATGCTTCATTGAAGGGGAAACTAGTGTTGTATGAACCATGCTTCACTCTACCATAGAGCTTAGTTTCTTGAGTTCCCCCTATGCTGAGATCCTTCTTTCCGGAGGCCAGTTGGTCTCACCTAGTGCACTAAGTGGATGTCAAAAGCAGATGGGGTATATGTCATATTAATGCACCTTGTAGGCACACTATGAAAACTCATAAAAAAACACTAGGAATAAAACTAATTAAGTCCAAGAGTCTAGAGAGAGAATACAATAAAGTCCAAGAGTCTAGAGAGAATCCAAAAGACCAAAGATCACTAGGAATAAGACACCATCATTCATGTCAGATTCCAATATCAAGGGACTATGCCATTATATGGAGCCCACAAGACCATCCCAGGGATACGAGGAGAGGGGCCATTATACAAAATACAAAATCACTGAGAGAATCAACAATGGTGACAGGGTGGCGGGTTCCCAAGGGCATCATGGAAAGAATATATAATCATGAAACAACTTTCACTTCACACCAAACATCAACATTACACCACCCGAGATTTCATAAGTAACCACCTCAAGATAAGATTCAAGCAAATTCATGGTCACTCCCTCCTGCTCTCTTGGGGTTTGGAGAGAAACCAAAACTCACTCTTAAACATGAATCAAGGCGGCTTCATTCTTTGACAGGAAATCAAAACTAGAGACATCTATTTTTGTTTCCCAAAAACAATGAGAAATTATGACATAAAATGAAATACACAAAATAACCATTCCATTCATTTAGATAATATGTCTCACACCCAATGTAAAGTGAAAAGGGAATAATTATATTTATGGAAAACCCTTCCAAGGAAAATTGATATGAAGTGATGATCAGAAAATCGGGTTCAATGAGTTAGTCTTGAATGAATATTTTCGTGCGTTTTTCTGATGTAGTCAACAAGACCAAAACCAAGGCAGAGTTTTCCTTGCATTTCAAATGATTAGTTTTCTGGACAAGATCTTTGTATGGGAATAAAGTGGATCTCCACAATAATGTGTAATAGATAAGTATCTCAAAGAATGTAAGTAGAAGTGAGTGACTCTGATTGGAGATCGTAGGTTTTTCGTAGTGTGGCTCTAAATTAATACTCTGCATCATTTGACAATTCAGTTAATAAAAGGCTCAAGAGGATCACATCCCCACAGTAAAATATCCAAGAGTCCTTCCAAACATTATTTGCTATTGAAGACCTTTGAAAGAGCCACTAAGGTGCACATCAATAAAAACAAGTGTTCAAAAAGGGACCAATACAAGTATAGCAGGCCCATTTCTAGAGAGAATAATCCCATGGGCTGTACAAATATGGTTTCAATAGGTAACATGGTTGCAATTCTGCATCCATACCAATTGTTAATATAACATTGTTAATATAACATGATGCCAAGTCATAAACCAATATCGTTAAGTATCAATGTCTCAATCTTTACTAAATACTATGATATTATTGAAAAGGACATTAAATCAAAGAAGTTAAGTATACTCATCTATTCATTAAAGGGGATGTTACAAATGAGTACCAAATATATTGGTGCAAAAATATACTTTTTAGTTTTTTGAAAAAATGTATTGTTTTTTTTAAGTGATTAAAACATTTATAAATTGTTTTTAGTGTTTACAAATTGCCAATTATATGACACTTTATCTCTCTTACATATATGTTTTAGGTGAATATAATTAGAAAACATTGATTATCTAATCTATATTTTAGGTTGGAAAAATGACATTGAATAATATGGAAATAGTTTTAAAAATAAATGAATCAACAAAAACATTAATTTAATAAAATAATTTAAAAATAATTATTTTATTGAAATTTGAAAAATTATTCTTAAAAAAATGTTATTTAATTTTTTTTTTGAAAATTCGAGTTTTAGAAGTTAATTTCTTTCAATAAATGGTAGATATCAAACATGTTTACTGGTGTGAGTTGCTTCATACATTTTAACATTTTAACTTTGATCCTAACGAATTATTACCCTCATTTCCAAAACTCCTTTTTTGCTAATAAAGAAATGCTACTTTTGTTAATTGATTCATTTGACAATCCTCAAGAGTTCCATGACAATGATGTGATAAGGACAAATATCTTCATAGTATGCCTAAACAAAACTCATTTTAATTAATAATATTGGGATCCTAATGTCAGCATGTGTCTAACAACCATGTGAAAACATTATAACACCAATTTGCATGTATGGATACATTGCATTTGACATGCCAATGTTATGACATTTGGTAGTTGTGAAGCAAAGCCGCGTTTGAGTGTAAAACATACGCTCTGCACATATAAAACACATAGATTCAGAGGGTTTTATGAATGATATCTATCATCGACTACTCTAATGTACCTAATTACACCGATAATGTGTTTTTTGGTGTGCCCTATGTAGGATTTAGACTTGTGATGCAATCCTCACCCTAAATATTTGTAGAGGACAACTTGTGCCATATGTACTGTCCATCCTACATTGCTATCCATGTAGTATGTTCAAATATCTGAATGTACATGTTACATGTGGATCCTACAATAGTGGATGACCTCTTGCCCCATATCAATATTGACGATTTAGCTTTGACTATATTTTTGTACTCAAGATGTTCATAACTATTCCAAAATTCCTTACATAAGTCTACATCTATATAATTAGAATCTCCATGATTCATCAAGAAAAAACAAAATTAGAAGTGTTCTATTGAGATACCACAAGCTAGCTTCTACATAGTGTTGCATCTTGATACATTATTTTGGTCGAAGAATCTTGAGATATTTCATTGTGTTGGAGTATAATAAGAAGCATGGATTTTTTTTCGAATGTAGATCTTTCTCCAGGATCTCCATGTCTAGCCAATCTTTTGGTTCATTCATTGATATTTTCTTTAGATAGTGGATGTGGATTCTAACTCTATTGTTGGCAAAGACAAGGAATTAAGAAGATTATGGCATTAGGTTGATCTTTGAAGCATGAGATTAAAGGGTAGAGAGGCATTGCACCAAAAATTGAAGATTTGTGAAGAGGAGATCAAGGAAGGATGCTAGCAAATTGCCCAAAATCCTAATAGAGAAAATATTGATGCAAGAATAAGTTTTGAGGGTGGAGGTTCATGGTATAAAGTAGGTTCACATTGTATTATTTGATGCAAGAGCATCTGGCAATAAATTTCAAGATTGACCCCAAGGGTCACAAACATTTACCAAGGGAGTTGGTTCCCTAATTTGTTTGATTATATTTGCAATAATTACGAAATGTCTCTAAAAGACATTTTCGTTGAGTTTGTTTGCTAGGTGTCGAGTTGTTGCTAGAGTTTATAAACAATTTCCAGATTGGAATTTTGTTTAGATAACTCATGATTTGTTTGTTTGTGAGCTATCCGAGGGCTCAATATATATTGGATGTTTTTGTAAGAGTTAAAAGGTTAGATAGAGAGAGCTTGTGCGAGAGTGTGAGAGTGTGGGTTGTAAAAGTCCAAGAGACCGAAAGGAACACAACTATATTGTTGTATTTGTCTATTCCTTCGCAAATCTAATGAATGAGAATTTTTCAGATTTTTTATGCCTCTGCGAGTTATTCTACGTGTGCATAATTAAACTTTGATCACAACTTGTAGAGCATTGAAATTCCAAATCAAATTTATGTTTGCAGGAGCACATATCGTGTGTAGAGCCATTAGTCTAAACCGAGACGAAAACCTGTTTAAATTTACGTGGTTACGTTTTGTTGGTGTGGACGGTCAAGATTGATCCAAAAAACAAGATCGACGGCCCATGTCCTTTTGGGCATCACCTCTCAACAATTTCCCTTAGTTTTTCATTTGATTAAGTTC
The DNA here is from genome assembly GCA_009831015.1 of Picea engelmannii. Lineage (NCBI taxonomy): Eukaryota > Viridiplantae > Streptophyta > Pinopsida > Pinales > Pinaceae > Picea > Picea engelmannii. The sequence goes on along the minus strand of ML780370.1, from coordinate 476,021 downwards.
AATACACGTGTCCTCAATAGATTGGACAACATGGCTGTGACTTAAATCCGGTGTCGCCCACATCAAGAAACCTTTGCAATAGTGTTAAGAATATGGATGACGGATATTGGATCGTGGAATAGATTGATGACCCTCATTATATTGAAACTTGGCCTTGAGATAAGATCCAACCATTCGTTGATAAAGAAGATCAACGATCCTTGTGAAATTGCGGACGCTCAACTAGCGAGAGGTTTAGTAATGAGGCACCCCCCGCAATTTAATCACATGATAGAAAGGAAAACCATGTGTCAGCGTGTGGCTTATCGTGGTACTTCCTTGCCTTGAGATCCGAGTCGAGGATTCAAATCCTTGCAAAGTAGCTCCTGGTCATAGACTTTGGCCATATGGAAGAAACTAATGAAGAGCACTTAGTCTAGTGCTTCTGGTTCAAATTGCTAATCAAGGAACCAGGACTTGACTGACCTTACTATTGAATTCGATCCAAGGGACATTGAGAGCTTATCCACTGTAACAGAGTTGTGTTCGAGAACTATGTAAGTGGGATTTGGATGGGGTCTGCTATCATTTTTGGTATCAGAGCGCATACAACAAGTGTGCTCGTGGATAAAGAGAAGATGCCACCCAAAAGATGAGGTTGAGGAAGATCGATTGCAATTGCATAATTGCAACAAGAGATGAGAGAACTTCGAGCAAGGATGGAAGATATGGAGACTTCCATGAAGAGAGATCTTGACACATGAGATGCCAACAAAAGTGAAGCAATAACCTCCGAGGAAGAGGAAGAAGAAGAAACAACAGAAGATAAACTGATAAGGGTGGTCACAAAGGTTGGTTCCAGACCAAAGATAGAGGTACCAATGTATGAAGGTAACCTGAATGTTGAAGAATTGATTGGATGGATTAATGTCGTGGAAAAATATTTTGACTATGAAGATGTAGATGAAGGGAAGAAGGTAAAGTATGTAGTGACAAGGCTAAAAGGTCACACAACCCTATGGTGGGATGAATTACAAGCTGATAGGAATTGAAAAGGTAAGGCCAAAATTAAGAATTGGGACAAAATGATTGTTAAATTCAATAACAAGTTCATGCCTAAGGACTATCAACTGAACTTATTCAAACATTTGCAAAATATCAGACATAAAGCTATGACTGTGAAAGAATATACAAAAGAGTTTTACAGGTTGACAATTAGAGCTGGTCATATTGAAGAAGATGTTGAAAAAGTTGCCAGATACATTAATGGCTTGAGGTATGATATACAAGGTGATATTAGCATTTTTTTCCTGAAGACAGTTGAAGATGCCTATCAAGCATCTTTGAAGGCAGAGGGGAAGCTGGCTAGAAAACAAAGCCATAAAGTCAGAGGAAGAATTTCAACACGAGGAAAAGGAAAATCCAGTGGCAGAGGAAGATTCCAGACTCCAAGAGATGGAGGAGGAAGCTCAATCTCAAGTGATTATCCATCAAGAGGAGGAGAATCAAGAGGTAAAATATTTTTCTCTAGAGGCATAGGTAGAAGAGGTAGAGAAATCAGATGTTACATATGTGGAAATACATGCCATATGTCATAGGACTGCCCAAAAAATAAATCAGCAGGTCAAAGAAATGCAAATATAGTAGAAGCCATAGAAGAGAACGTGAGTATAGAAATAAAAGGAGAAGCTTCCGAGGTAGGGGAATCATTGTTGTTGAAAAGAGTTATGATCAAATTAGAGAAGAAAGCTAAAGAACCAATTCATAGGAAAAGTCTATTTAGGACGGTATGCAAGCCATGAGGTAATTATTGCAAAGTTGTTATTGATAGTGGTAGCACATATAATTTGGTTTCCATTGAAATGGTAGAGAAGTTGGGACTGAAGATAACAGTGCATCCCACTCCCTACAAAGTGTCCTGGTCGCAGAAACGACATCATATTTTGGTGAATGAACAATGTAATGTGGAAATTCAGATTGGTAGCTACAAGGATGAGGTATTATGTGACATAATGTCTATGGATGTTTTCCATGTTTTGTTGGGAAGGCCATGGCAATATGACAGAAAAACCATTCATAATAGTAGGAAGAAAACCTATTCTTTTGAAAAGAATGGGAACATGCATGTATTGTTTCCTTTGCAGGATGAATGAGCCAAAGAGGAAGCTGGTCCAAGTGTATTGCTGATAAGTGGGAAGGAATTGCTGCAAGAAGTTAAGAAGGAAGAAGACGTACATTTTGCCTTAATTGGTAAGCCAAAGGTAATAGTCACTAATACAACTCTGGATGATTTACCTGTAGAAGTTAAAGTTATGCTTGATGAATCTGCTAATATTATAGTGGATGACTTGCCAAATGATTTACCTCTTGTAAGGAGTATTAGTCATCATATTGACCTGATACCTGGAGCAAGTTTCCAAATAAAGCAACTTACAAGATGACCCCACAAGAGATTGAATAAATTAAGAAACATGTGCAAGAGCTTCTGGATAAAGGATTGATGAAGGAAAGTCCGAGGCCATGTGTTGTACCAACAATACTCAGCCCAAAGAAGGGCGGAGGATGACACATGTGTACTGATTCAAGAGAAATAAAAAAGATGACTATAATGTATATATTTCCATTGCCTCACATTGATGACTTGTTAGACTGTTTAAGTGGTGCTAAGTATTTCTCAAAGATTGACCTAAAGAGTGGATATCATCAAATTAGGATAAGAGAAGGGGATGAATGGAAAATTGCTTTCAAAACTAATAGTGGACTATATGAATGGTTGGTGATGCCTTTTGGGCTCACAAATGCTCCAAGTATATTTATGAGGTTGATGGATGAGGTTTTGAAAGAATTTATTGGAAAGTTTGTGATAGTATATTTAGATGATATCTTGATATATAGCTAGACAAGAGAGGAACATCTAAGACATCCCAGAATGGTTTTGAATACTCTGCAAAAAGAAAAGTTGTTGATAAATCTAAAGAAATGCATTTTTATGAAGAATGAGCTAATATATTTTGGATTTATAGTATCCGAAGAAGGATTGGAGATGGAATCAAAGAAGGTTCAAGCAATAGTAAGTTGGTCTACTCCCAAAACTGTGTATGAGGTAAGGAGTTTCCATGGTTTAGCAAGATTTTATAGGAAATCTATCAGGAATTTCAACCAGTTATGTGCTCCAATTATTGAGACTATCAAAGAGAACAAAAAACCATTAAAATGGATAGTAGCAGCTGATTGAAATATTCAAATTTTGAAGAAAAATATCATTGAACAACCCGTGCTAGCTTTTCCAGACTTTGATAAGTTTTTCCAAGTTGAGACTGATGTTGGTGGGACTATAATAGGAGCTATACTGAGCCAAGAACAAAGACCAATTCCATATTTTAGTGAGATAATGAATGAGGCTAAACATAAATATTCATCTATTGATAAGATGTTTTTATGTAATTGTGCAGGCACTAAAGAAATGGAGACATTACCTCATGCCCAAAGAGTTTGTTTTGTACACTGATAATCATGCATTACAATTTATAAGTAGTCAACCAAAACTGAATCAAAGACATGCTAAGTGGGTTGAATTTATGTTGAATTTCACCTTTGTGATTAAACATACAAGTGGTAAGGCAAATAAAGTTGCTGATGCGTTGAGTAGGATTAATTTATTTTTATAAGAATTTCAAGTCAACACTCTAGGATTTGATGGTTTAAAAGAAATGTATCGAGATGATGCAGATTTCAAATATGCTTATGCATCTTGTGAAAATGCGGTTGCTACCAATATGAATCATAGGTTGGATTGCATGCTACATGAAGCATTGTTGTTCAAGAACAATAAGTTTTGCATACCCAAGTGTTCAATGAGGGAGAACCTGATCAAAGAGAAGCAAAGTTGAGGACTGTCAGGACATTTTGGCCGGGATAAAACTTTTTCTCAGGTAAATGATTTTTATTTTTGGCTTGGTATGCAAAATCAAGTGAAGATGTAATACCCCTATTTCCCCTAGCTTGTAATTAATCATTATTTATGATTACCATGCTATGGCATGTGAACAATGCAAATGTATTATTGTTTAGATTGCTAAGAATTGACTGTTGGGGTGAAGCCTTGAAGTACTGGCCATGATATCACTAGAGGAAAGAGTAAGGAAACTGTAGAGAGGGTTCATTATGTCAAAATAACCCAATTCTCTTTGCTGAAATAATAAGCCTCATCCCAATCCCAAGGAAAAATCAATTAATGAGAAAATGACTAGTGGTTGAACAATCAACTACCCCAACGAATGGAAGCATGGAGGGTCTAGTTGAGGAGACAAAAAATTGCCAGCCCAAAGTACCACAGAGAGTAGTTTCCTGCAGGCCCAGATTGACCCGAGTTCCTTTTAGAGAAGGAGACCATGCCTATAGGGGGGCATGCGACTTGGATATGAAAAGAGAAGAAATATACCATAGAAAGAAGAGAGTGCGAGAGAGGCTTTCCAGTTCAGAGAATAATTGAAAGGATAAGTTGTTCTCGTTACAAGAAGAGAAACAAAGGAGGATTTTGGTCTCTGAGGAAGAGAATTGCGGAAAAAGAATGCACAAGCACATGTAATATAAATATCAGAGACCTCGTGGAAGAGATCTAAACTGTAGCATAGAATACTCAAAGCCCAGACTAGAGAAAAAGAGGGCCGCGGGGTTGGTGTTGGCTGGAAAGAAACTGGTGCTGGAAGGAGAGGGCGTCGAGGGACAATGTAGTTGTGAAGGGAATCTCTTGCATAGAGGAAATCCAGTTGGGAAAACATATGATAAACCCCATGAAGGTCCTAATCTCAATGGGTAAGAAGGGAGACTTCTACTGGTGCTAGAGAGGTGGAGGAGAGTAACCTCCCCGATACCCTTCTTGAGTTTGGGAGGAGAACCCAAAAAACCTGACTTAAGAAGAAGGTTGTGAGCTTGATGCTGAGGGAGCACCTGATAAACCTCGCAGAGGCTATGGTAGAGAGAGGATCTCTGATAAATTCGTAGAAGTTTCCCTAGTGATATCATGGCTTGGAATGGGGGTGGCCAGAGTGCTAAGAGTGAATGCCTCTGAGCCTGCGATTGGGTGGAAAGGTGAACACCCATAGTTAGTTAGCTGGCTGCAACTTGTAATATATATGTATTTCATATGCCCTGTGCACTTGAATTGAAATCCATGATTTGAATGCTTGTATTTGTGCTATACATATACCTCTTGGATATAGGAGGATGATGGCATGATATTGTGTCAAAATGTGCCTCACGTGAAATTGATGGTAATATTGCTTATTGTTCTTCTGTAAACTGCTGCATTTGAATGATTGTAAGATGACAATTTTGGCCTCTATGCTGGTTGGAAAAATCCTCAAGGTGTTTTCCCAAGGATCAAATTCACAGTTCTAGAGTTGGGACAGACTCTACGAGACTGCTATAGTCCCGTTGATCCCTAAAAACTACCTTTCCCCGTTATAGAACTTGAGTTCTGTGAATGCAAGGCGCTTCCTTCAAATCAATCGTCAAAGAGACCATGGGATCATGCCCACGACCTTAAACAAATTTTGGCTAAGAGTTAGAAGTGTAGCCTCTGGAGCTTGAAAATTTTCCATAGGACCAGGACCATGGAACCCTTCGCTACACTAAAAAAGGAGATAAGTTATTCGAGACTATGGGAGTTCGGAGCTCTGGGGTGAATGAATATTGCAATGTCCTATATGCGCCAGGGTGACCTATCGGACCAATAACTTGACGGTTGACCGACAATTGGAGGTCATTTACCTGTTATCGTGGGATTCATCCCCTTGTTAAACCCCAATCCACTTCTTGGTCACGAAGTAACGTGAGCCATAGATATGATGATATTTAGGATCTCCCTTGACTATTGGATTTACGTCGTGGTCAGTTCGATGCTGACCACTCCAGGAGAAAAATGGTGTTAAACGATCGGAATCCCCGAACTTCGAACTCACGAAGTAACGAGCGCTGTAGATCTGATGATATTCATGATCTCCCTTGACCATTGGATCTACGTCGTGGTCAGTCTGGTGTTGACCACTCCGGGAGAAAAAGGGTGTTAAACAGTTGGAATCCATGATCATCGAACTCGCGAAGTGACATGGGATGTAGATCTAAGGATCCTTCAGGATCCTTCTTGACAATTAGATCGAGTTTTAGTGGAAGGATAGAGTAAGGGAAGGGATGACTGACAACATGCGGTCATTCTTCCTTATGATCCTCCTAGTAAGTTACCCCCGAGACTACATAATTAGGATTGCGTGGACCGCGGGAGCGTGGAGCCACAAATCTTCGTCAGGCGTTGGATCAAACCAGGGAAGATTATGGGCCATCCGATCATTATTTGGCTCTCCGACTAAACCCCACTTTAGGTGATTTAGGATGCAAGGTGTGGAGTTTCCCCGAAGGCCGAAGTGACTTCAACATATGCCATGGATGAAGTACACAGTGGAGTTTGATTGTATGACAGAGCCACTGCATGTCAGCAGGTGGCAAAGCCACACATCTTGATGACTCATCGTATAAGGTGTAGGTTCAGAGAGATGGGTATCGCGTGTCAAGGTGGCATCATTGCCATGTATCTGCTAGGTGGAAGATGGTAGTAGGGAAACCCGTGAAGAATGCCACATACGCAAGAGGGACCCACTCCGAGAGATCAAGACTTCAGAACTCTTGGTGTTTAGAGTGATAAGATGCAAACTCCAAAAGGGTCGAAGGCCGTAGTCACGTGGCAGGACTCTAGGGTTTGGGACTCTGGAGGATTTGAAAATAGAGAAAAGTGGTTGAAGTGCCGAAGTGTCGAAGCACTGAAGTTTTCCGTGTTGTAGTGCTAAGCTCCAATAGGATGGGCCCGTGTGTGTCATGGTGATGTGGCATATTTGGATAGCTCCACGTGGCATTGTGGGATTGGACACGAATGAGGTGTGGGACCCCACCCCTCTAGTCAAGTCCAAATGATGTGTTAAGTGCAGGTAAATATTAATTGTTAGATCCAAAGGTGGACATAACTCCCCCATTAATTCTGGAGTAGAGAGAGGCTTCAGGGCTTCGGGTCTCCGAGAAGCTTTAGTGTTGTAAAAAAGAGCATGGAAAGGCCGAAGTCTGGAGGAATAGGTTCCAGTGCTGGTCGCATGGTAAGGTAAAAGGGAAAAAAAGAAGCACCGAGGTTCTGGAAGTGAATAAGCCCGCGACGAATCGACATAGACTTTCCCCTGTAAACCCTTGTTTCACGACCACATCATTTCCAAAGGATGATGATCGGGGCCACGACAGTGCCATGTTGGATGGTACGAGGAAATTGAAGCCACACAGCGAAGGGGGTGGCCATTGGCCAATGACACCTCAAAAAATTTGGAAGGTCATAACTCTTGAATCAAAACTCAGTTTTGGACGAGTTTATAGTCGTTGGAAAGCTCTCAGAGGGAAGAAGGAAATGGTTCCCTTATCTGAGGGATTCAGAAAGCAACGGAACCGAGGAAAAATTCCCTTTATAAAAGGTATGTTAACCAAAATTGGTTTGAGGCATGAAAAAGAAGCTTGATAAGTTGTCTTGTTGCCTTGGGCACTGTTGGAATTTCCCATATGGTATTTCTGGGTTGTTGAATAACTTTATAGTAGTTGAGGAAAAAAATCCTCCTTGCTAGTTGTTGTCGTATGGAAAGGGGGACATAGTTATGATTATGTCTGTTAAACTTGCCATGTGGATATCATGTGAATGACTGCAAGTCTCAATAAAGAGGGAATCTCAATGTTTAGTATCTCTATGAGACTTGTCATGAGAATGGTAGAAAGATCCTTGGGAGAAGGATCTAGAATTTTGATATGTCCATGAATGACATGGAAAAGGTGCAAGCAATGAGCTTGCATGATGAATGTTTGGCTATGTTTGTATATGATTGAGTGCATGGATTTAATGCATTGTGAGGTTTCTTGATATGAAGACTGATATTAAGACCAAATAGATATGAATGATATTAAATGTGCAAGTGATGCACATGAATGATGTAAGAGTATATGTATATTAAAGGCACAATGTGACTACCTAAATGAGTGAAATGTAAGGCAATAATTTCACTTGCCAAGATTGAATGAATACCATGGATGCATGGTTGACTCTATTCTGAAGAGTCATGGAAGTTTCATTTTTAATTATAGCTTGAGGGGAATGTGTTCCATTCCTTTTGGAAAAGCTAGTATAAATAGATGAAAGAGTAAATGAGCAAGGACGCTTTGTTGTCATGATAAAAGACAACACAAATACAACTTTGAGGACCACGTGTACATGATTATGAACAATCACGAACTAAATAATTTTCAATCAATATGGAAATGAAATTGCAAAGGGTTCCTATGGTGGGAACACACACAACATGCCGAAGCATGTGATTAAGTGCATGGAAGCACAGTCTGAAAGAAAGCTGAAAACATAAAGGACATGCTTTTAATGTGTATTTGAAATACATCATAGGAATGCACGTTTATATTCCTTATGGAATATTTGGTAAACAACTAAAGTGGTAAATATGAAGCTAACTCAAGGTTGAGGCCACCAAATATAGTGATGGATATGCAATAAGGAAGTTGCGTGCCGAAGGAGTTCCCTGTTAAAGAACTGTGTAAATACTTTGTCAGGAGAACAAAGTCACAACCTTAACGACTGTTGAGAACTGAGTAGTGGGATGTAAGCCTATATATATATATATATATATATATATATAAGAATCTTGGATTACATTTTAAAACATCATGCATGACTGGAAGACTAAAAAAAAATGAATGTTGACCTTTCTGATTACTGAATGGTAATGTGCAGAATTCACAGGTTCATGATTCAGTATGAACAAAAAAATTTGCTATTGGAGCATGCTGATGTATTCAAAAGGTTAGGGTGATCCTAACCAAGGATTCTCAAGGAAAAGATCAGGAAGATCCCAACATGGAGTAGATTGCATAAGCAAAGAAGGCGAAAAGGAGGAATACTTTTCTCACCCTAAAAACTCTGAATTGTTTAACAAAATTGTAAGCCTTAGAAGATACACTGTGGAAACAAGTACAACTGGAAAAAGGAAAATAAACCACTGAGTATGTTTGAATGAATAGGATTGGTTAATCCATGTTAAGTAAAGGAAATGAGGCCTTGGAACAACTCAGTTGGACTGAAAGTCCCAGGCTGTGTAGAAGGAGTTGGAAAAAGGGAAGAACCCTTAACACCTTTCTTGCTGTAGATTATGTTTTCTCTGGGATGAGAAACTGGTGTGCTGATGGAAGTAAATGTTTTGACACCATAGTGTTGATGGTTGTATGACTGTAGAAACAATTGAGAATTGTTTGTGCTGCACTCATGAAAAAAATTAAGGATAATGTGATGAAGCGCATAAAGATATGCTAGGACATATCCAAAAATGTTCTATTGATTTGAATGCTATGATACATGCATTTTTATTTTACATGATGACTAATGTATTTGTGATGTATGTCATGTGTAGAAAATAAATTGAAACTATTGGGAAAGATAGTTACCAATGATGGAAAACCTCAAGTAGAGGATGAATACAAGAAGGTTGTTGTTGAAATTTGTTGAGGGGACTTTAAAAGTTCCCATAAAGCACCACTGATGAGGTAATATAAGAGAGGGTGTTGAAAGCCAGAACATGTATAAAAATGTTCATGCCTATCATGCATAAGGTATGAAGGGATTGGGTAAGAATCCCTTCTGAAAAGTTTTCATTATCTTAATGATATGCAAATAATTTTTGAGTGGTTGTTGTATGCCATTGCTACCCAAGCAGAGTAAGATTCAGGAAAGAAGAATCTGAATAACAAAGAGAGGAAGTCTATTCCAGTCAAGGATGAGTTATGATCCTTGCAAGAAAATGCATGAGTAAAAGTACCATGGGTACAATGACCAATCCAAGGAGATTGGGAATAAAGGTGCTCATAGTTAGGACATTGCATGGAATGCATTGAGGAAATGCATGTTTTCATAATAAGGCAGACAATGGATTTTCCATTGAGGAAAGAGGACCTTCCAATACTCCACTCATGTTGTGTAGTTTTTAAAGAAAATAAAATTTGGGTGTCCATGACTGTTGACACCCTGGTTACTAATGAAGGAAGAATTCTTGGGTGCATTCAAGAGAAACTTTTAGTTTCATATGTGTTGATTTGGGATCATGATCATCCTATAGCAAGAAGCACAATCTTGCTGTAAGAGTGAATGAGAATGAATAAGCCATATGGTGAAGAGGTTGGTTAAGCTCCAACATACCATGATAAAGTGCTTGTCATAAAGTGTGGCAAACTTGAAATCAATGCAAGGGTGCATTAGGTATGAATGTGGCCATGAATATTGGCACATTGATTAAAGTCAAATGATATTTGAGTTTCATTTGGAAAATTTGGTATGTTGAAATGATGCATACGTAAATAATGATATTTTATTTTGCTTTGTACCCTTGAATAGATGAAAATGACTTGGACTGTTAGTATGCATAGTTTTGAAAATACAATGTGCATGGAAACTAACAATTTGTTTGATTGAGGAATGTTGAAATTGCAGGAAGAAAATGGTCTTGGATATGGCAGTGTTGTAAGCCCATAAGGAAGACCAATTTCCTGTTGAGTCAAACTGCAAGAATGGTATTTTCTTTTTGAGCAAATGAATTTGATTGTTATTATGCACAGTTCTGAAATTTTTTGTGAACCACTCCAAGTGTGCGATGAAAATATAATGTGCATGAAAACTAACAATTTGTTTGGTTGAGGAATGTTGTAATTGTAGGAAGAAAAGGGTCTTGGATATGGTAGTGTTGTAAGCCCATAAGGAAGACTGATTTCTTGCCGAGCCAAACTGCTATGGGAAGGAAAGTCCCATACTTGTGAATCTGGTTCCTGTGTGAAACATATATGAAAATAAATGTGGAATTTGGAAATTTGTGGGTGACAGATTTGAAAGAAAATTCTGAATTTGAAATTGAGGATAATATCTCATAATTTATGTATACCTATGATATAGGTGAGACGAAAAATATATGTCTAGGGAGGACAGATGAAGGTTGTCAAGCTGGAAAGCATGAAAAATGATATCGTTGAGACATGAGAACCCTGTGGTAAGCCATGATTTCCCTAGAATACATTGTGTTATGGTATCACAAGCCGAAGGGATGCCTTGACATAGAAATTTTGAGGGACGCCTCGACTGTAAGGCTCAATGAAATATTTAGAACTCTTGTTGTGTGAGAAAGCCTTGGAAAGTTAAGATGGATCACCCGAGGGACTATATAACAGAGAAGGGGATGCCTGAGCATGGGCTTGAAGGGTGAGTGACCGCAAGGAAGAGAAGACTTTGATAACTATTATAAAAAATTGATCGGGATCATGCATACAATGGGTATGTCAAGGAAAAACAATGAGCCAAGATAACAAGACATCCATATGGATGCAAATCCACGAATTGCACATATAAGTATTGTGCTAGATTATGAATTTTTTACTCTTGAATTTTTCACAACAGTAAGATGTTTTCGCATGAAATTGTGATTAATATGCTTGTTGTCCAAAATTATTGAAGGTAGGTGACGAAGGCCAAGGGTCTAGAAAGGACCTGACCAAGAAAGAGGATCATGATTTCTGAAGCAACTGAATGACAAAGGCATGACAAGTGTTACTGCGGAAGAACACCGAAAATCTGGTGCCTTTCAGAAAGAAGAGTGGAGAGATCAGATTATATGTAGACTTTAGAAATATGAACATGGTGTCTCTCAAGGACAACTACCCACTGCCTAAGATAGAATCACCAGTGAATAGCTATTGATTAAGATCAAACCGGTAACCGGAGAATTAATCAATATCAATTTGGGGGGGATCCTATGAAAGGATCTTACCACTATCGAGTCTTAGGGAAGTGTTCCTTTGAAGGGGGAGGGGATTGTAATACCCCTATTTCCCCCAGCTTGTAATTAATCATTATTTATGATTACCATGCTATGGCATGTGAACAATGTAAATTATTATTGTTTATATTTCCAACAACTGATCGTGGAGGTGAAGCCTTGAAGTACTGGCCATGATATCACTAGAGGAAAGAGTGAGAAAACTATAGAGAGGGTTCATTATGTCAAAATTGTTGGAGTTACTTCACACACAGCTAGGATTTATTTTTCCTAAGGTTTTTCCTTGTTTATTAGTCATTATCTAGTCTTCTACATTTTAGGAAGAATATTCCTCTAGGGAGAATATTCTCTTCATTTTTCACTTCAGTTTGACTAGTTGAGTGGAGTTTAGATGCTACATTGGTTTTATCACCATGAAACATTGGGATCATCGCCGACTAATGCACATTGTCCTTGGGATCATCACCAAACTAGCACATTACTCATTATTCCCTTATCTCCTCCTCACTTCACTCTGTTTCAGTCAGTTAACTGAAGACACATAGACTAGTTAACTCAGATTAGATGGCAGTTCACTCCCGTAACTTCCTGAGAGACTAGACTAGGTGGAAGTTTACTCCCGTAACTTCTGGTGTGATTCCAGATCATTATAGACCACCACTATGATGCATTAGTTACTCATGTAGCCTATATCTATTGTAAATTATTCACTCTTTGAGGGTGGAATACGGTTAATGAGAAGTCTTCCATCCTTTCTCTCTTGATTCTTATTTCTCAATTTCTCTCTGCAAATGTGTGTGGTATTTTCTAGCTAGATCTATTCTGTGCAGGTTCAACACATTTACATGGTATCAGAGCCAACGGACTGCTAAGCAAAATCTACACCAAATTATTTTGCAGGCAATGAAGATTGAAGAACACAGAAAAGATGGATTATTCACTGACAATACTTCTCACGCCTCATAACTATTTGGAGTGGAAGCCAAAAATTCTTCTTCTGCTCACATGCAAAGGCTTGTACCAAATAACTATGGCAATGGAAGTAGAGCCTGATTCCGCCGATGAGAAAAACGATTTTCTCAATAGACAAGATATGGCCATAAAATGTATCCTCTGGTTTATTTCTCCTGAACTTCTCCATCAAGTGTATGATGAATCACAAGAATCAACTCCAAATGAATTATGGATCAACTTGGAGGTTCTATTTGGGAATAAAGAAGATTGTGAATATTTCATGTAGGAGGTTGAACAGATAGAGCCAGAAGAGAAGCCATAAGAAGATCATGCCTCTTATTATGAAGAGCCTTCTACAAAAGTTTTTGCACAAATTTGTATTCCATTAATTGAAGATGATGTCTACTCCATTTTAGATTTGTTTTCTGAATTTCATGTGGAAGTTATATGGCATGCATCTCATGCATATCAAGAGACAAAAGGGAGTTGCGCACATCAGACTCAATTATGATATTTTCTGAGCAAATTTTGCAGAAAAAAATTTGATATTTTAATTCCTCTGGGGAAAATACCCAATTTAAAAAAAAAATCGTCCGAAACGGAGTATGGGAAGTGAAGTTATGATCATTTTAAAATCAACAAAATTTCAACGTTTTTCCAGAAACGACCGTACGGTTTTCAAAATTTCATCCAAACTTTATTTGGATCTTCTTCATTACAAGAAGAGAAAGTGGATATGTGTTGACATATCAATGGTGAATCTACTTCATCAGATCCGTGCAAACATCTACATCTTCAACAAAATCTTCAACGAGCACAAACTTGCACAATTGCAAGGTCTTCTTGGAGTGAAGGACATGGTTTCTTAGCAACTGCTTTTAGTTCCTTCTCATTTTTTGTATGCATTGTAATTTGAGGGGGGTTTTTTCCCATGAGGTTTTCCCTCTTTCCTTGTTTAGTTTGAGTGTATCTTTTGTATTTGGGTACCTAACATGGCCACTTGTTTCCAGGACCCATTCTTTATTTTCACCATAATGATGTTCAAAGGGGGTGTTGGAGTTACTTCACACACACCTAGGATTTATTTTTCCTAAGGTTTTTCCTTGTTTATTAGTCATTATCCAGTCTTGTATATTTTAGGAAGAATATTCCTCTAGGGAGAATATTCTCTTCAGTTTTCACTTCAGTTTGACTAGTTGAGTGGAGTTTAGATGCTACATTGGTTTTATCACCATGCAACATTGGGATCATCACCAGCTAATGCACATTGTCCTTGGGATCATCACTAGACTAGCACATTACTGATTATTCCCTAATCTCCTCCTCACTTCACTCTGTTTCAGTCAGTTAACTGAAGATTGATAGACTAGTTAAATCAGACTAGGTGACAGTTCACTCATGTAACTGCCTGAGAGACTATACTAGGTGGTAGTTTACTCCTGTAACTTCTGGTTTGTGTCCAGATCACTCTAGACCACCACTATGGTGCAATAGTTACTCATGTAGCCTATATCTATTGTAAATTATTCATTCTTTGAGGGTGGAATCGGTTAATGAGAATTCTTCCATTCTTTCTCTCTTGCTTCTTTTTTCTCAATTTCTCTCTGCAACGTGTGTGGTATTTTCTAGCTAGATCTATTATGTGCAGGTTCAACACATTTAAAAAAATGACCCAATTATCTTTGCTGAAATCATAAGCCTCATCCTAATCCCAAGGAAAAATCAGTTAATGAGAAAATGACTGGTGGTTGAACAACGAACTACCCCAATGAATGGAAGCATGGAGGGTATGGCTGAGGAGACAGAAAAATGTCAGCCTGAAGTACCACAGAGAACAGTTTCCTGCAGGCCCAGATTGACCCAAGTTCCTTTTAGAAAAGAAGGAGACCATGCCCACAGGGGGGCGTGTGACTCAGATATGCAAAGAGAAGAAAGATAACAGATAAATAAGAGAGTGCGAGAGAGGATCTCCAGTTCAGAGAATAACTGAAAGGATAAGTTGTTCTTGTTACAAAAAGAGAAACAAAGGAGGATTTCGATCTCCGAGGAAGAGAATTGACAAAAAAGAATGAAGGAGCATGTGAAATAGAAATATCAGAGAACTCGTGGAACAATTATGAACTAGAGCATATAAGACCCGAAGCCCAAATAGGAGGAAAAGAGGGCCACATGCTTGGTGTTGGTTGGAAAGAAACCAATGCTAGAAGAAGAGGGCATCAAGGGACATTGTAGTTGTGAAGGGACTCTCTTGCACAAAGGAAATCTAGTTGGGAAGGCATATGATAAAAACCTGTGGAGGTATTTATCTCAGTGGGGAAGAAGGGAGACTTCTATTTCCTGCCACAGAGGTGGAGGAGAGTAACCTCCCCAATACTTTTCTTGATTTTGGGAAGAGAACCCATAAAATTTGACTTGAGAAGAAGGTCACGAGCTTGATGCTAAAGGAGCACCTGATAAACCTCGCAGAGGCTGTGACAGAGAGAGGATCTCTGAGAAATTTGCAGAAGTTTCCCTAGTGATATCATGGCTTGGCACAGGGGTGGCCAGAGTGCTAAGAGTGAATGCCTTTAAGCCTACAGTTGGGTGGAAAGGAGAACACCCACAATCAGTTGGCTGGCTGCAACTTGTAATAGATAAGTATTTCATATCCCTTGTTCACTTGAATTGAAATGCATGATTTGAATTCTTGTGTTTGTTCTATACATATACCTCCTAGATGTAGGAGGATGATGTCATGATATTGTGTCAAAATGTGCCTCACGTGAAATTGATGTTAATAATGCTTATTGTTCTTCTGTACATTGATGCATTTGAATGATTGTAAGATGACAAGTTTGGCCTCTATGCTGGTTGGAAAAATCCTCAAGGTGTTTTACCAAGGATAAAATTCACAAATCTAGAGTTGGGACAAACTCAATGGGACCGCTACAGTCCTGTTGATCCCTCAAAAATACCTTTCCCCATTATAGAACTTGAGTTCTGTGAATGGAAGGCACTTCCTTCAAACCAATCGTCTAAGAGACCACGGGCTCAATCCAATGGCCTTAACCAAATTTTTGCTAAGATTTAGGAATGTATCCTCTGGATCTTAACAAATTTCCATAGGACCAGGACCATGGAACCCTTTGCTACACTAAGAAAGGAGCTAAGTTATTCGGGAGTCCGGGAGTCCGGAAATCTAGGGTGAATGGACATTGCAACATCTTATATGCGCCAAAGGTGACCTGTTGGACCAGTAACTTGATGGTTGATCGATAGTTGGAGGCCCTTTACTCGTTATCATGGGATTCATCCCCTTGTTAAACCCCGATCCACTTCTCGGTCATGAAGTAATGCGAGCCATAGATCTAAGGATATTCAGGATCTCCCTTGATCATTGGATTGATGTTGTGGTCTTTCTGGTGTAGACCACTTTGGGAGAAAAAGGGTGTTAAACGATCATAATCCCCGAACGCCGAACTCGTGAAGTAACACAAGCCGTATATCTGAGGATATTCAGGATCTCCCCTAACCATTGGATCTACATCGTGGTCAGTCCGATGTTGACCACTCTGGGAGAAAAAGGGTGTTAAATGGTTGAAATCCCCGAACGTCGAACTCACGAAGTGACATGGGCCGTAGATATAAGGATCCTTCAGGATCCTTCTTGACCGTTAGATCGAGTGTTAGTGGAAGGATAGAGTAAGGGAAGGGATGATCGACAACAAGTGGTCATTCTGCCTTATGGTCCTGCCAACCGGTTACCCCCAATATGAAAGACTTTGGATTGCATGGATTACAAGAGCATGGAGCCATGAATATCCTTCAACCATTTGATCAAACCAGGGAAGATTATGGCTTGTCCGATCATTATTAGGCTCTCCGACTAAACCCCACTTCAGGCAATTCAGGATGCAAGGTGTGGAGTTTCCCCGAAGGATGGAGTGATGTCAGCAGACGATGTGGCCAAAGTACACGGTGGAGTCTGATTGTATGATAGAGACATCACATGTCAGCACATGGCTAAGCCACATGTCTTGCTGACTTGTCGTATAAGGTGTAGGCTCAGAGAGATGGGTATCATGTGTCAAGGTGGCGCCATCGCCACGTATCTTCTAGGTGGTAGATGGTAGTAGGGACACCCGTGCAGAACACCACGTACACAAGAGGGGCCCTCTTTGGGAGTTCAGGACTTTGAAACTCTGGGTGTTTAGATTTCTAAGACGCAAGATCCAAAAGGGCCAAAGGCTAGAGCCACATGGTAGGACTCCGGGGTTTGGGACTCTGAAAAATTTGTAAATAGAGAAAAGTGGTTGAAGTCTCGAAGTGCCGAAGCACCGAAGTTTCCCCTGTTGTAGTGTCAAGCTTCGATAGGACATGCCCGCGTGTGTCATGTTGATGTGCCATGTTTGGATAGCTACATGTGGCATTGCAAGATTGGACATGAATTAGGTGTGGGACCCCACCCGTCTAGTCAAGTCCAAACAATGTGTTAAGTGTATGTAAATCTTAACCGTTAGATTCAAAGGTGGACATAACTTCACCATAGATTCTGGAGTAGAGAGAGGCTCCGGGATTTCGGGTCTCGGGGAAGCTTTAGTGATGTAAAAAAGAGTGTGGAAAGGCCGAAGTCTAGAGGACTAGGTTCCAACGTCGGTTGCATCGTAAGGTAAAAGGGAAAACAAGGAGCACCGAGGTTCTGAAAGTGAATAAGCCCACAGAGAATCGACAAAGACTTTCCCCTATAAACCCTTCTTCCATGACCACATCATTTCCAAAGGATGATGATCGGGAACACGACAATGCCATGTTGGATGGTGCAAGGAAAGTGAATCCACATGGCAAATGGGGTGGCCATTGGCCAATGACACCCATAAAACTTTGGAAGGTCATAACTCTCGAACCATAACTCAATTTTGGACGAGTTTATAGTCGTTGGAAAGCTCTCAAAGGGAAGAAGGCCATGGTTCCCTTATCTGAGGGATACATGAAGCTGCAAAACCGAGGAAAAAATTATACCCCATCCCTAAAAAGGGTACTTAGGGGTCGAGTGTGTGACATAAGAAGTTTGTGGAAAAGTGCATAATTTGTCTGCATGCTAACGGGAGAAGTCAGAATACAAGGATGTATCAGCCACTGCCCATTCCAAGTACTGTCCATGGGATGAAGTGAGTATGGAATTTGTGTTGGGATTGCCAAAGAAATAGAGAGATAATGATTCTATCTATGTTGTGGTAGATATATTTTTAAAAATGGATCATTTATTACTTGTACACAAACCGATGATGCTACAAATATTGCCAATTTGTTCTTTAGAGAGGTGGTAAGATTGCATGGTTTACCCAAAAGTGTAGTTTCAGATAGAGATACTAGATTTATGGGACACTTTTGGAGAACCTTGTGGAATAATCTTGGTACTAATATCATATTTAGCTCATTCTATCACCCACAAACTGATGGGCAAACAAAAGTGGTAAACAAAATCCAGAGAAACATTTTGAGGAGCTTTGTGAATGAGAATCCCAAGCAATGGGATCAGATGCTTGCTCAAGATGAGTTTGCATATAATGACTCACTAAATAGAAGCACATGGATGAGTCCATTGTAACAACCCTCCTCGTTACGACAACAACTCTGATAACA
>ML780370.1:442694-453045 GCA_009831015.1 Picea engelmannii | reverse complement strand
ATAGGGGAATTGGTTAAGGATTTATTCAGGTGTTGATGTCTTAGGGTCGTTTAGGCTGACTCCTTCATCCAACATTATTGCGACGTGCCCTTCAGGACGCACCACGTGCTCCAAGGGTGCCACTCGCCTTTCAAATTTCTTTTGTGCGACGTGCCCTTCAGGATGTACCACGTGCTCCAAGGGTGCCACTCGCCAACTGAGTTTCTTTTGTGCAACGTGCCCTTCAGGATGCACCACATGCTCCAAGGGTGCCACTCTCCAACTGGACTGATTGGTAGACATCTATAACCCCTAAAGTCAACACTCCGCCAGGTGAACTTGTGGGAGACTAAGGGTTCTAAGGAATAAGGCCCCGCCTTATTGCGCGCCCCTTAGAATCATCGTGAGTGACTGTCGCAGTCTGCCCTCACGGCATCGTGGATCCTCTCGAACTAGGTAATCGTTAACCTACAGTTCGAGCCACGACGTGAGTGCTAGTAGGCGGTGGCAGGGCTGCTGTCCACCCCTCTCCCTCAACCTCTCTGCAAATCGTGTGTGGCCCCTTTACTCCATATGTGAGTCTGGTCGGCAAGCTATCGTTAGCCTACATCATCAACAAATGTGTCAGAAATGTCAACATCAAATCATCAAATCAATGAAACATCACAGTAAATATATCAACCCAAAAGCACACTCCCTAATTCAGTCCGGAGTCCAAGGGGGTTCTGTCGATGCCTCTGCATCCTCAAGGTCAAAAACCCTGCACACTCAATAAAACATAGTCAATAGCACCCATCTACATCAAATAGTAACACATCATGTTATCTGTCGATCACATCATAATCAAATATAAATGGTCTAACATCATAAAAGTCCAGATCACTTGCGAGCAAGTGTCCACAAATAATAAGTTTTCTCAGTGCGCCAGAGCGGGATGTTACATCCATTCCAAATATTGTATGGAATGCATCCAAGAGGAGTGTATGAATTAATTTTTTTAGGAAAACAAGAATGGTGGAGTGTTGATGGTGAGGATTTTGCAGTGAGTATGCAAGAATTACAGGAAAAGGTCAAGCATAAGTTGCAAGAAAACAACCACCAATATAAGCAGAGGGAAGACATGAGAAGAAGGCTAGTGGATTTTGACATTGATGAACTAGTCATGGCATACCTAAGGAAAGAGAGGTTTCCTATAGGGACCTATAACAAACTAAAACTTAAAAATATTGGGTCATGTAATATTTTAAGGAAGTTTTCTTCTAATGCATATGATATAGAACTTCCAAGTGGTGTTGGAATTTCTCCAATCTTTAATGTCGCAGATTTGTATCCCTTCAAGGAGACAAAAGGAGTTTCAACAGATGAACTTGTAAGTGATGAAGATCGGAGCATAAGATGGAAAGGAAAACTACCAGAGCAATTCAAAAATATATTGAGGCAGTGCTAGATTAGAAAGTGACAAAGAAAACCAGAGGTAAATAATACTTTTAGAATTTAGTTAAGTGGAAGAATCAACCAACAAAGGATGCTACTTGGATGACAACGTAAAAAATTTCCAAGTATGGAGTGGACCTTGAAGATATGATGAATAGTTCTTTTCTTCCTTGGGAGTCTGATGCAAGACCATCTAATAGTAAATTTCAATATTGAACCCAAGGGTCACAAACATTTACTAAGGGAGTTGGTTCCCTGATTTATTTTATTATATTTTTAATAATTACAAAATGTATCTAGAAGACATTTTCGTTGAGTTTGTTTTCTAGGTGACGAGTTGTTGCTAGAGTTTAGGAACAATTTCCAGATTGGGATTTTGTTTAGATAACTCGAGATTTGTTTGTTTGTGAGCTATCCAAGGGATTGATATATATTAGATGTTTTTGTAAGAGTTAAAAGGTTAGATAGAGAGAGTTTGTGTGAGAATTTGGGTTGTAAAGGTCCAAGAGACTGAAAGTAACAAATCTAAATTGTTGTATATGTCTATTCCTTTGCAAATCTAATGAATGAGAAATTCTCAGTTTTTTTATGCCCCCGTGAGTTATTCTATGTGTGAATAATTAATCTTTGATAACAACTTTTAGAGCATCAAAATTCCAGATCTAATTTATATTTCAGGAGCATAGATCCTGTGCAGAGCCATTAGTTTAAGCTGAGTTGAAAATTTGTTTAAATTTCTGTGGTTATGTCTTATTGGCGTGGACGATCAATATTGATCCATAAAATAGGAATGAGGGCTCATGTCCTTTCAGGCATTTCCTCTTGAAAATTTCCCTTAGTTTTTCATTTGATTAAGTCTGATACATGTGTCCTCAATAGATTGAAAAACATGGCTCTGCAACTTAATTATGGTGTGGCCCACATCAATAAACCTTTGCAATAGTTTTAAGGAGATGGAAGACGCAGATTAGATCGTGGCATAGATCGAAGACCCTCATTATATCAAAACTTGGCCTTGAGATAAGATCCAATCGTTCTTTGATAAAAAAGATCAATGATCCTCGTCATTGTGGGCTCTCAACTAGCGTGAGGTTTAGTAACGAGACACCCCCTCTCAATTTAATCACGTGATATAAATGAAAATGACGTGTCGACATGTGGTTTATTGCGATACCCCCTAGCTTCGAGATACAATTTGAGGACTTAGCTCCCTGCAAAGTAGCTCCTTGTCATAGACTTCGGTCGTATGGAATAAACTAATGAGGAGCACTTAGTCTAGCGCTTCTGGTTCAAATTGTTAATAAAGGAACCGAGACTTGACTGAACTTACTGTTGAATTCGATCCAATGGACAATGATATATTATTCATTGTAACTGAGTTTTGTTTGAGAACTCTGTAAGTGGGATTTGGACGGGGTCTGCCATCGTTGTTGCATCAAATAGAAAGAGAATGTTTTTTTTTAAACTGAAAATGAAATTATATTAATTTTCAAAAATCAATGTTGCGTTGAAGCGAACAATAATTACATAGTCTGCTTTCGAGCTTGCCAAAACATAACACATTTTTGTTATTAAGTCTATTGACATAAAGAGATGAATTAGAAAAAATTTCTATGTTATCTTACATGTTTCTTGCCTAAAGAATTGGCCTAAAAAACAACTTATTTTAAAAAACATTCATACTTTTAAGCTTGGACACTATCCTGATCTTCCTGCTCCTTGCTAGCATGTTGTATACCAATGCATTTAATTTCCATTGGGATGTGAATTTGGAACACTATTTCTACCTCATTTTCCTCTCCATGAACAAAACTTTGTGTTCTTAGGTTGTTTGATGCTAAGGAAAAACTCTCCAGGTGTTGTGACGTAGTGATGACCTTCAACCTTCCACATTGTACCTCTGAAAGATCGATTCTACACTTTTGGGTGAGAATACGACTCATTTGATTGACATTTCGAGAAGAATAAGCATGCTCTATTTCTTCTATTTTGGAGGAGAGAGCTAGGATGACATTGCTATTGGCATGAATCAACTCCTCATGCTAGTGTAGAATCTTCTTATTCTCTTGTATATTATCACCCTCCATTGAAAACTAAATAAAATTTTCCAATATATTCACACTATATTGAAACTGAAAAGCTGATCCCTTGGAGCTTGAGTTGTGAAAAGGGAGAATGACCTACTCCCCTTTGTTTCTGAAATTTAGGACCAAAGCTATGACTATGAATGACCACAATCATGTACCAAAAGACATAAGCCAAACATAATTACTAGAAATATGGGCCTGGTGTGCCCCTAGACTTCTAATCACCCCTGCCTACCTCCAAGTCTTTGTGCACCCAATACACCCCTTTGTTGTTTGTTAATGCCAAAGTGAAGGTCAACACCTCTCCAAAATGAATCCCAACCCCGCCAGAAGATTGTTGAGAAGACTGAGCTCAAGTGATTTGATTTTTGGATACTCCCAAATATAAATAAGATCAAACCATAGATTCCACAAAGATAAATTTGGTTTTCTCACATACCTCCTAGCACCCCTACTTGTATCCACTTTCAAAATCAAAATTCCACGCCCAACTAAATTGTGCACCGATTCTTCTAGAAATTTCCTGCAAGGACTAAATTCGATATCTTACCTACCTGTATAATCCCATATGGCTTGAACCTCCTCATAACTCCACATTCAAATTCCATGAGTGTAGCCAGTGGGATTTATTTAAGGTAGGGGCTCATATGGGGATATGAATGCTCCACCACTTGCTCCAAGTGTGTGACCTCGAGTGTTGTTCGCATTATATGACTTGCCTTAATGAACATTAGATGTGAATGATGGTTGTGTTACAACTCATATACTTTGAAACCTTATGGGATGGTGGTAAACGGAAACTCTCCATTTTCCATCAATACGCCAATTTTTTAACAAAGTGGCATACTTGGCTAATACATTTGCTTCATTATTTAGCTCGCTTCTTACATGAAAGAGCCTCACCCTGTCGAATTGAGCTAACATTTTCCTGATTGTATTTATGATTCCCTAAAGTTTAGTCACTCCTGGTGTGGAATGGTTCAATGCTACTTGAATAATGATTGTGGAGTCCCCGAAGACCATTAATTCCTTGTTTTCTTGCGCTTTAGCTATGATGAGCCCACACCAAAGCGAATATGCTTCAACTAGATTATTCAATAATTCACCTGATCCCCATGCACACTGTTTTATTTTTTCCCTTGAGATCATGAAGAATCCCTCCCACACTTGTCACCCCTAAAGAGAATGAAATTATATTAAAAGGAAAATGTAAAGTTATGTAGGAATTTTCCTAATTCTCATGAGGTGTAATTAGCTTGGTTTATTCATTTGAATTTTGTTTAAAATTGGAATGCAACATTAGGTTTACTTCAAGTTTTTAATGGTTCTTTAATGAAATAAAACCAACATAGATATATTTTAATCTTGGATCTATCAAGAGCCGAGAGGGATTGAATCCCTTGATGTGTAATTTTTTTGATCATTTAAGATGGATCTATGGTGATTTTAGTCTCACTCAACTCCATAAAACTTAGAACTCAAGTTATGGTGATATAGATATGCAAAAATATAAATCTGATTATTGCTAAGATATTTACATTTGCATTATAACAATATTTCTTTGTAAACATCATATCTATAGTATTTCTATTTATGTCTAAATATGGTATCTCTATATATCACAATGTTTATATTATGTGTACATATCAAATTTCTCTCTTTCATATATAAAGAGATATTTTTACCTTTGTTTGTATTTATATTTGGCTAACATATAGTATTATTATTTTTTATACGTATTGTATTTTTTTTGAAGCCAACATATGGTGAGGTAAGCATTACCCATGTCACAACATCTCTACCACATTGGGCTATAAAAGCACATTTCGATGCAATAAATTGAAATAAAATATAGTAGAAAATCATTAACTTAAAATGGGTGGAGGTGCTAAAAAAACTTAAATATAATCTATTGTAAGTTAGTATGTGCAAACCTAAAATAAGATTCATTGTAATCCATATCTGTAGTCTTTCCTAACCAGTGAATGCCCCCACACTGACCACTTCTAATCCCCTTTGATTGATTTCTTTCTTTCTCCTTGCTGTCACCTTGGTGGGATATCTACAAGAATTGGTTGTCTCAAAGTCCTTGTAATTATCCTCACATTAATGGTTTCATCAAAATTGGTAGGAACTTTGACATCTTCAAAGACAATATCAAATACAATGATGATGCTAACTGAGGGAATGACATGTATAAGCTCATGTTGAATGAATTTTCCAATATTAGCAATGAAAAATTCAAGGTTATTAATGCCCGTGGGGACAATCTAAAAAGAGTCCCCACATGAAATTGAGTAGAGATTATGGATTTTATCTACAAGAATGCAATTTCTCTTCCCACTTCCATTGATTGGAGGGAGAAAAGTAGATTCAATGAAGTGAAGGACCAAGGGTATTGCGATATGTTTTGTTAATTTCAAGAGGACTCTTCCATTTATTGTGTGTATGCTATGAAAACATATAAGGATTAAAGTTTGAGTTCCTTGAAGGTAAGAGTTGATTCATGCAACATAATAACATTACTAATTTGAATAAGAACAAATGCATATTAGTATTCTGGTGAAGGTTGTGTTTAATTCTTTTTATTTTTCATAGTAATGGATACAATCTTGATTTAAAAAATATATAGACAAATAGTGTAATGAGGGCTTACAAAAAAGATAGTCCATCCAAAATATATACTAAAAGTATTTGTCCAATACCACTTGAGAGGAGTTCACAGGTGTACTACCTCACCTATTGGCATAAATAAAAAATTGTCAAAATGTGACATCGAGCCGAAAATAAAAAACTAGAAAGTGAAATTCCTAGAATGGGCTTAAGTACTTAGAGCCACATGTATTTCTATATTGTCATTTGAAATGCCATAAAGTTAGTAATATTATTGTTTATCCCAAAAGGAATGCTGACATAGAAATCATAATGGTTCAATGAGGCTCCAAAGTGATGCACATGATAGATAACAATATGGTCCACATAGACTACAATTAAGTTGGAGGAGGTAGAGTCCATGGAGGTGTCCACAATACTAGGTAGAAGGGAAACCATGATCATTAGAGGGAAGTTGAGGTGAGCCGTATTGTTCCCTACTAGAGATTGCAATGATGCTTCCCTTTGTTTATGGTCATGAAGGTGCATGATTCCACCTCCCACTATCTTAAACTAAAAACGTGTTTCCCGGTCTCAATTGCACATTGATCGTGAACCCTGTTATTCTCTAGAAGTTGGTGCTTAAACCATTCCTTCCATCCGTTCCATTACAAGAATGAATATGTGACATTTCCATGCATTTATGCCACACATCGCTCACACTTCTTTAATCCATTCTACAATTCCATGAGGTTTGAGAGCATGCAATATTGATTGTGACAATGGTAGTGTGGTGTGGCTATGCCCTCATAGAACCTCAAATTTCTCATGACCAAGGGAACAAGTGCTATATAACCTTTCAATCTCTTTTGTTTCATGCCAAGAATAAACTCTTCATCCAACAAGGCTAGTATTAAACCTTTGGCAAGCCAATTTATCCAACAAGAAGGTTTGACCATGACCATTGTACTGTTCATAACTGCTTTGGTATGAGGGAGATAGATGGGATATGAGCTAGGTTGATGCTAATTGATTTACATCCTTCTCACCATACTTATTCTTAGACCACTAATACATGGATGGTTTCCAACCTTAATACTACTAGGACACCTCATTTAGGGGGCATGGAGTGGTCTTTATAATTAACCCCGATTTTTCACTTAGACACTCTTTGTGAAGGAGAGCCTTGCATTGGCCTACCTATCCTCTTCTAAGTTGAAATTGCATAGAACATGAAAGAATTTTGTTAGGTCAAATTCTTGCTGCACATAAATAACTCTTTGACATTGTTTGGCAAGAGAGAGACTTGTTGCAAGAGTTTGATGAAATAGGGATCTAATAATTGTCATAGAATCACCAATCACAATGACCTTAAGGGATCCTTTTCCCTTGAGAATGATGAGACCCTACAATTTAACAAAAACTCCCACCTCATTGTTCGTGGCATAACCAAACCCCTAGGAAAATTCCGATTATTTTCTTCCATCAAGATCATAGACAACCTTCCACCCCACTCGCCTCCCCTATATTTAATTATTATATATGAAGGATATTTAATTGTTTATTTTGATTAACTAAAATTCATTGAAGATATTAACACACAATTGGTTACTAACAAATACTATTTTTCCAAAGATTCAAATTAGTGGTTATGAACATGTTGACATGGGAAAATGACCCTTGTTAATTTCACAGGATTACAGTTGCAAGAGCCGAACTAGACCTTTTTTTGTTGAAGTGGAAAACCCTGCGGTTATGGACCGGTTGTTGTGTACAAAGTAAGATGTTCTTTTACTTCTCTAAAACTAACGAATTTGAATGCAAGAAAGTGAATGAAGATGGGTTGGATGTGGGGAATGAGATGAAGTAAATGCAAGATGCAAAAAGCAACTAGATAAATTCTAACTAGAGGAGAAAAGAACAAAACTTTGACAATGAAACCAATAAAATGAGAATAGTCTCATTTGTTATCAGGAATAAATCCAAATTGGATCCTCCCAACTCCCTCCTTAAGTTAAATAATTACACTGTTAAGGATTATTTTCTATCACACAAACAATTATTAACCAGAATGATATAACATGTGACTAGGCATATAACCATAAGGAAAATATTCTACCAACACAAAAATATACATAATCAGAGATTTTGAGCTATTGATAACAATCTCCAATCATTGAGAAACCCCTTTGTTTCATATTAGGCATTAACAAGCATAGGGTAAGTGAAAATAGACACCATAACATGAGAAGAGTCCTATAGGATATAATATACACACCCACAAGCAACAAACACAACTATGGAATATTATTGTAATAATAGCTAACAACAATCTCTTTATTAATGAATGAAGCTAGCTTACAATGTCAAAAAGAGGGCCTTTAGTTTGAAGGCAACAATGCTCTTTATAAAATTGGTTTGTGTGTGTTGGCCTTCCAACTTCCTAATTATTCATATACCTTGTGTTTCTTTTCAAATAACCGAGATGAATCATCACAAACTTTGTTTTATTCACACTTTGACTATTCAAACTTTAAAGAAAACCATGGACTTCGACTTCTTAACTTCAATAATTAAATATGTGAAGGGACACATAATTGCTTTAAAAAATCACTAAGTTAAGAAAAGGTTTCTTCAAATTGTTCTGCCTTTATAAAAAAATAGATTTCACACCATAGGGTTGACCTTATCTAATCTAGATTCAAATTCAATTCTTTTCTTAACTAACTTTGTGACTACATTGTTAAGCAATTCTTGCTTCTTTGTGGGATACATAATATGCTTGTGAAGGGATTCTTTATCAATTATTTGTATGCTTCACGACACAATATTATTTATCCAAATACATTGGTCCATTTTTTATTGAAATTCCTCTAATGGTGACAATATCTCCTTATGGTCACAATTGAGGAAGCATGCTCATGTTTCTAATCACTTGCATATTTGACAACACATGGGAAATGTTGTGTCTTAGGTTGGCCATTTCTATCTGTGCACTTTGCATAACATATTATTCAACTAAGCTTGAAACTTCTCTACCTCAAACTCATCAGAACTCATAATTTCATTTTGAATTGGCACACATTTTTCTTGCCACATGGTGCTTTGCATCAACCAAAATTTCATTTTATGAATCTCATACATCTTTTGGTCAATAGTTGTGCTATATTCTATCATCGACTCCTAGAAGGAATACATGTTTGTAAGGTTCAGAGAATATTCGATGATTGAGTTAAATAAGGTGTTCCCCAATGTGTTAGCTACTTCAACAAAATCTTGTGCATTGCTTGATTCCATGCTTTGGATTTGATTTGTTCTTTGAGGCTAGAGATTTCATCATTTTTGGTTGATATTTATGCAGACATTTATTTTAGTTTAGAATTTGTCATTTTTCCAAAGGAAACTTGCAAGGAACCTATGGCAAGTAGATGCACATCTTTGAACTTGAGGACAACTTCTTCCATAGCTTGTATATCTATCTTCACATCCATATCTCTCTTCCTTTTATATGTTAATATATTGAGACTTTTAATTTGGATGCAAAAATGGAATGATTCATATGGCTACTCTACTTCCTCTTTTCCAAGTAATTGAACAATCAAGTATTCAACTAACTAGGGATCTCACCCAACCACATCTTCTATGCCAATATCGCCACTTTCTTTCTATTCTTTTCCAAGGTCACCTCCTTCGTTCGTTGTCACATTGCTCAATTGCTCTCCAAATGCAACTATTTGCCCCTCTTTATGCTTCAAAATTTCATGAATTAAATATTTGGTTCCTTCAATCATAACAGTTGGCATTGGCATTAGATCAGGTCCTTTTCTTTCCTTCATCATATTGGTTTGTACATATTTTGAAATAGTGTCCACTACTGGTACTACATAACTTTTGGGATTGTTATCGCTCAATTTGTAGTATAGGTTGAGTGGCTTGAAGATAAGAGTCAAACTGGCGTAACAGGAGCTTCCCCACCCACTGTCACCTCGATGGGGGGCTCTTTCTATTCATGGTGGCTAATCCCAAGGGAGACGTCCCTAGGTAATTTGGGGTGTTGAAAGGAAAAGGATCAAGGGATTAAGGCTCAAGAGTTTAAAGTTGGTTTTCCCTTCACAAATTACCGCCAAGAAAGATAGTCAGAGGGAAGCTAAAACACAGTAGAAGCACCTGTTTGCGAGACAAGGCAACAATAAAACTAATACATGCAAATAGTGGTTAATGCTTCAATTGTCAATGACTATCAATATGAAATACACATG
>ML780370.1:408815-437652 GCA_009831015.1 Picea engelmannii | reverse complement strand
CTTTCTCAAGATGATTTATTTCATCCTTTTAAATCAAATTCACTCATTCAAAGGATTTTGGTCCTCAAAATATTCAACTAAATTCTATATCTTCTTCTTCTTCTACAACCATGTGCTTGTCTCCTCTATTTCCATAGATAAGAGCTATTTGTTGGTTGTTATGGAACCTCAAACAACCCCACCAAGTCATGTCTCTCAATCAATCTTTGACATATCTCCTATAAGGGGTGCTTCTATTGTGCTATGGAAGATAAAATTTGAATAGGGGTTGCCTTTGATTTTGGTAAAAGCTTATTGTCCACTTCATTAGCATAAATGATATATTCTACTACTCTAGGTCCTTGGACAATCACTACTCCTTCTTCTTTCCCCTTCCCCTTCACTCTCCAAACTTTTCTTTTGGTGGTGTGGTTCATGGAGTGAAGTTCTAGATGAATCTTTCAAAGCTTGGCTTCCCAATGTCCACTCAACTTGTGGTGGAGGAAAAAAATATTTCTACTACAAAGGATATTTGGCAATCTCTTCTTGTTCATATTGCTCTAAAATTGCTCCTATTTCCAAGAAGTTTTCTTACCATTCTTCCCACTGAAGGAACATAAACTAGAGTGCCAACAAACATCATCCTTGTAACTATTCTTCTTACAATAGAAACAAACCATAGCTATTTTTTCATACCTATTATATATGTTCTTATGCTTCTTGAATTGTTTTCTTGATCCCCCAAGTGCGGGTTTAGATTTTTGCGGTGGAAACATCTCTTTAATTCCCTCATTCAAGATTCTACAATCACATTGGAATGGTTTTCTACTCTCTCCATTTTCAACTTCCTTTTTATTCAATTGAAATGGCTTCTTCTTTGATCCCTCTTGCCTTGAAAATGGTTATCTTGGTGGTCTTAGCTTAAGGAAAACTTGTACTTGCATCCTTTTTTCCACCAAAAATAATGCCTTCATGCTTAGGGACATGTCTAGCTACAATGGGGTTTGTAATCCCTTGATTTCTCTTTCCTAGCTTGTGGCCACCCATTAGGGGAATCTTGAGGTAAAAAATGGGTCTCAAAACAAAAAATGTACTATCAAAATCAAATTTAAATAAACCAATAAGATTCAAGATGATGATGAAAACCACAAGGGTAAATATTTTTAGAGGGAAAGGAAGAAAACTATTTTTTTAATTATATTTTAGACTTATCTCCTTATAAGTTTACTCAAATTTCAAGTGTAGACACTCGTCGGATGCATATTAAATTCAACATGCAACAAGTACCCACTATGACTCTGTGGGATACCATAGAGTTAGGATAAGCCCTACCAAAGGTAAGAAACTAGAGCGCTTGGGAAGTGATAAAGAATCACTTGTTACATCCTTGTAAGTTTTAAACCTTTGAAGGAACATCCCAAAAATTTTGGTTGGAGGCTCCCACCCTTGAAACTAGAACATGGGGGGCTTGGGTGTCCCCCCTTGTGACCCCCCTCGATGCAAGAGATGATGCGTGAATATTGTTTCCAAGACCCTAGGACACATGCCTATTGTTCAAAAACACCTAGTGGCACCAACATCCCCAACCATAGGCCAAGCCAATAAAAGACACCTTGAACTCATGTATCTAATGCCACAAACAACACCTTGAACCCACACACATGACCTCCCAAGTGTATCCTTTACCTCTTAGTGGGAATATTGGCACCATTAGGGGATTTGGAGAAGTAGGTATCATCCTTAAGATAGAGGGGGGGTCAAAGGGAGAGAGAGAGAGAGAGAGAGAGAGAGAGAGAGAGAGTTTTTCCTCCCCAACGATGTTCCAGGTAATGAGATTCATACCTAGAGATCAAACCTTCTAATGGTGCCCATATCCCAACTATTAGGGATATGATACTCTCAAGACATTACATGTGGTGGTTAAATGCATTGTTATTGGATTTGGATGCTTGGAAGCTTACTTTAGGTTCTAATGCTTGATTTTCCTCCCTTGACCATGTCTAATTCCCCATGGCCCATACTTGGTGTTTGAAACCTTATAATGGTGTCCATATTGAAACTCTAAGGACAAATATCCCATAGATAGATCATTTGTGGTGGTTTTAGGACCCATTGATGGCTTTTGAGCCCTGCAAGATACTTTTTAGGCATAATGAGCAATTTTCGTCACTTGACCTTGGTCCAAGTCTTCGTAATGATACCTACTTCTCCAAAAACCCTAATTGTTCTAATATTTCAACTAAGGGGTAAAGGATACGATTTGGAGGTCATGTGTGTGGGTTCAAGGTGTCGTTTGTGGTTTAAGATTTCATGTAAGTTCAAGGTGTTGTTTGTGGCCTTGGATGCATGAGTTCAAGGTGTTTTTTATGGCCATGGCCTATGGCTGGGGATGTCAATTCCACTAGGTGGTTTTGAACAATTTGTATGTAACGAGCCCGCCGTTACGACAACAAAGCGACAAAGATTAGGCAAAGTTTTTTTGTTTCATTAGGAAAATAATGTCAACAATGAAAATCACAACAACTCAACTCGACGACATCAAAATGAAAGACGACACAAAGTAACATAAACTTCCATGGCGAGAGAGAAATATAATATCAAACAATCATTCGTTACACTACATTTTTCATGGCGCAATAAATAAATAACCAACAACCAATCATTATAGTGACCTTCCAAAGCGCGCAAAGAGAAAAATCTAAACTTTACACAATGCTTCATTCAAACCTTAAATTTTCAAGCCCGCAAGAGATAAATGAGTTTAAAACCGTCATTCAAAAATAACTAAAATAAACTAAAAACTAACGTCCAAAACTATCATTCATACATTAATTTTCATGTGCACTAGATATAAACCGAATCTACGCGAACATGCGTCCATTCATCTATTGTGCAAGAGCACCCAAAACCTTTTATTTCTAAGGCGCAAAAAAATCTAATCTCGTAATTGATCATACTTAACAATGATTACAAGGACCTAAGGAAATCTAAAATATTTAACTATCTTTAAACATACAATCCATTTTCACAAGAGATCCGAAAATTCTATAACCATCATACAATTACATAAAAGACTACCCTCCCAACTTTCATTCATCATTAAATACTCGGATTTCATGGACTGTTCAGAAGAAGGTGGTAAAATGGATTCGATATGGCCTGAGCACAACCAAATTTGTCAACCACAAACCAGTGGATGTCGTTTTTAATCAAATTCTTTGGCGTGATACGAAATTWGTTTTTAATCAAAATCGTGGACAGTCGTTGAGGGAGAAAATCGTGGGCAACAAAGGGAAGGCAAAGAGGTGATAAACCTGCAAATCGCAGTGGAAGACAAGCTAAAATGCTGGTGATGGGCCGAAACGCAGAGAAGGAGAGTTAACGACAGGTTTTTCTTACATCCGAGAATCGTAGAGGGACCTTGCCCAACGTAGAGATGAAGGAAGGAAAGCGCATGGGGTTTTTCCCCATCCAAAAACGCAGTGCAACAATCTAACCGCTTCATCTTTAATATTAAGAAATAGCCAACCGTCATCAGAGATGTTAGACAAGAAGAGCACCCAGAAGTGCAAAATAATGCAGAGGTCAATCAATAAAACGAAAAAGAAAGGGCACTGTTTTTCTTTTGGGAGCACCAGTGAACTAACTACAACCCTGCATTGTACTRTCATTTCTGACTTCCAGCATTGAAGGTGTTTTACTGTTCATATCACATTTCCTTCCCGGGGTACTGATAAGGATAGATTACAACCGTCAGTTCMAAGCATAGAATAATCCCATTTGTGTCCAATAGTTCAACATTAGTACTCCCAACATCAAACAACTACAAAGGTTYAAGGGTTAAGTATCGTGGATGGAAAGARGACCACGACGAAGGCCTAGATCTCTCTACAATTTGCATGGCATAAGGAAGAACACAATCGTGTCATCTAATCCCGACATAAACACCCGCACAAACTCAACTGGACACAACATTATGGTCTTCATTAAACCACTGATAAAGATATTATCATAAACGGAACAGGAAATGGGAAGGTGATGTGAAAACAAGGCTGGAAGGCTTTGGGGATAAGAAACAAGAACCGGCTCCTCCATTATTACCAGGGTATTATGCATAAAATCTATTAGTAAAAGTATTGTACTAATTAAAACTTGTAGCAACAGACGGAGATTCCAAGGATTTTTAAATGGTAGAAAGTGATGAGAAAAGTTCCTTGATTCAAATAAAAATTGGGATGGCAATCATTGTAACATTTTAATACAAGTCAC
Source organism: Picea engelmannii (assembly GCA_009831015.1). NCBI lineage: Eukaryota > Viridiplantae > Streptophyta > Pinopsida > Pinales > Pinaceae > Picea > Picea engelmannii. The sequence continues at coordinate 433,404 of ML780370.1, read as the reverse complement.
AATCTCAGAAAGAACTCGCGCAACTCATTTTAGAAGTCCTTCACAGTTTCCAACCATAAGTAATCCATGTACACAATTTTAATTTATTTTCAAATACAAATATTGGCGAGAATAAATGCAGAAAAGAACAGAATTTAAACCCCGAAATTCACAATTTTTTCGACGAGATTAATGCAGAATAAAACAAAAATTTAACATCGAATTTCACAAATTTCGACGAGATTAAACGCAGAATAAAACACAAATTTAACACAATTAAAGGTACCATAACCAAAGGCGTAGAATCCGAAGTGGTTGTCCCGCGCTTTCGCTATGTCCAACTTCTATTTGTTAATCGCCGAGACCTCATCAGTACCTCCCAGTCAACGCTAGGGGTACTCTTCTCCCCCCTGAGTTCCACGAATTGCAAAGGGGCCACACACACAATCAAAGAAAGCTAGCTCCAAGCTCGACCACTCTCTATTTGAGTTGGGTATCCCAACTCCCACAAGAAAAATCAATCAAGAGTAAAATCCGGCAGCATAACCTTACGCATAGCAGACATGATCCATTCCCCTCCTCCACCATTTCTTTTAGAGAGTTCTCTTAGTGACTAGTTGTCAAAATGCATATTAAATTCTTTTTATTAGAAAAATTCTCCCCTGTACACTTGTCACCCGATTAATTTAATTAATTAAATTAAATTTCCAATTTCCCTCACCCACCTAAAAACGTTCATAAAAACGCTCCTCGATGTCTCTTTATTCCCTCACATTCCCTTAATGAATGACGCATTTCTTAAAGCTTAGTTGAGTCCATTTTATGAAAGTTTTCTATATTAGATTCCTTCTATGTTCCATATCCCTTTTGCAATTAATTTCCCCTTTTTGTCTAAGTTTGAATTTAACAAGTTTTGCACATAAACAACAATTAATCTTTTAAATAATTTAATCCTCAATTAATTTTAAATTTAAATTTTTACTCCCCATTTTTCTTCATCCTCTCTTTATTACTTTTTTAATTAATGTTTAGTTCTCAAGTCCTACTTAGACCTAGGCTTTAAATTCAACTAGGCTTAGCAAAATTATTTTTAAGGGAAATTTTATAATTTTTAAACTTTACTCATGCAACAATTATTTTAAGGCTGACCAGGTCAAAATGGGATATTGTTTTCTAGGTACCTAGGTTCATTGACTCACCAGTGTTAAAACCGCGACATGCCCTTCAAGATGCACTACGTGCTCCGAGGGTGCCACTCACCTTCATTCAAGTTTTATTTATGCGATGTGCCCTTCAAGACGCACTATGTGCTCCAAGGGCGCCACTCGCCTTTTGATTGATTTTGATAGACGTCGAACCCTTGGAGTCAATACTCTGTCAGGTGACCTTGTGGGAGACTAAGGGCCTCTAAGGAATAAGGACCTTTCCTTATTGCGCGCCCCTTTGAATCTTCGTGAGCGACTGTCTCAGTCTGCCCTCACGATATCGTGTATCTCTTGAACTAGGTAATCATTAACCTACAGTTCGAGCCACAGTGAGATTGCTAGTAGGTTGTGGCAGGGTTGCTGCCACACCTCTCCCTCAATATCTCTGGTTATCGTGCATGACCCCTTTAATCTAAATGTGAGTATGATTAACAAGTTATCGTCAACCTGCATCCATCAATGAAACATGTCAGCGATCCAAAAACAACATCATAATATACCAGTCATATGTCACATATGCAATAACATAAATACTCAAACCACAACAGTCCACTCCCTAACTCGATCCAGAGTCCAAGGAGGTCCATCGATGCCATCAACATCCTCAAACTGTCAAGAGCCTTGCACACTCAAGAGAAACCAATCAATAGCACCTGTCGACATATATATAATCAAATAACATATCATCATATCCACAACATCATCATAATCCATAAGCGAACAATCAATCATATAATGAACCGGATCACTTGCACACAAGTGTCCTCAAAGAATAAGTCGAATCATGTGTGCACAAGAGTAGGATGTTACATGGTATGTGTTCCAAGGTCTTGGAAACGATATACACACTCTGTTCATTGTGCCGGGGGGCTGGCCAGACCCCCTATGTCGGGGGTTCGAGGCGAGAACCCTTGACCAAATTTTTTTGGGGGTTCAAAGGTCGCAACTCTAACCTCCCTAACAAAAAGGGTGCTACTAGTAGTGCCACTTTTTTATTTTTGGGTAAAAACAACCACTAAATATGACATCTTAAAAAATGAGAACTCTGGAGAGTTCTTGTCAAGTTTGTAACTTTGTTAATAGCAATAAGACCCCTGGGTTGTAATTACATACTTTGATTATTATATAATATTGAGATATATATATATTTTTCACAAAGAGTTGCATTTATAATTATAATAATTACTAAGTAATCTTTTTTATGTTGCAAAAAAGTTTGAGGAAAAAAATTACACGATTTCTAAAGACTATATCAAAAAAGAGAGATGACACTTAGATATCAATTTCTTGTATTATATATAATGGGATAAAAGTTATATGGATCTTAGTCATAGTAGATTTGAGCATGTTAGCCGTGATGTGATTTATCCTATATTTTTAAGAGAAATTTAGTTTAATTGAATCCAATATACTACATTTTATGGAACTTATTCATTCTATGATGTGCATATTAATGTTTGAGCTTAGAGCACAAGATGATGATGAACATAGACAAAGATCTACTTCATTAGTAGAATATAGAGGAAATGCATTCAATTATGATGATATACAAGTTACTAATGAAGGCGAGGTTTTAAAATTTGGTAGTGGTACAATTATCCATATTGAAACTTTTAACATAGTCACGAGGGAATGGTTGAAATAATACCAAAAAAAGTGGGCATAAATAAGTAGTGCTAGTAGGCATAGAGTATTATAACATCTACATCAAAGTTTTCTGTTATAATAAAATCCATTCAGCGGGGATGGATCCTACTTATTCAGTAGTCTATCTAGTTACAAGTCTCTTGATATCTTGGCAGAAGGCACATATTACCTACACCTCAAATGGTCTTGTGTCTGTGGTAGTGAAAGGTGGAAGAATGAGAGGTGAGGGACTTGTGTGCGAGCTCTCTTAGGAACACTCACCTTGGTTATTTTCCTCCCTTATCTCCCTAGAGGGATGCAAATTTTGGGAAGTGGTGAATATGTGTAGTGGATGTGAATGAAAAGCTTGTTGTTTTGTGGACCAACAAACTAATAAGAGCAATATAGCCTTGCAAATTGAACTAGACTAGCTCCAGATTTAGGAAGACTTATTTGATGATTTGTTTATGCAATTGCACAATAAAAGCGATTTAATTTTTCCTTTAAAACCTACAACCATGTCTTTTAATATGGCTAGAATTTATTAACAAAAAACAATAAATATGAACGACACATTGTTTACACTAAAATAAGCTCATCCTAGCTCTAAAAATGCAACATAAAAGGTAGAAGTAAGGTTGGGTGAAATTACTTGAAGCTGAAAATCCAATATAGCACAATAACAATATAATACAATGATAATAAAATGTGCACGAGGGCTAGAAAAATACCCAGGAAATGAAATTATGATTTTTCTAGAGATCCTGGTATCATTTTAGGAGCAAATTGGGTGTTGGAAATTCAATTTCTGAAGGTTGTATGTTTAGGACAACCCTCTATTTGGTTGTGTTATCTAGTTTGATATGTGTTGGGTAAACTAACAAAAGGATCACACATTAACCTTGTAAGTTATTATATAATTTTATCTAATTTAACATGCTATCAAGGGTATCATGCAATTTTGAAGGTCCTCATATTTAGGTTCACACCTTTTACCTTGTAATATGTGATCACCACTTAGTATAAAGAGAGTGGGATACACAAATTCACTAGGATAAAATAGAGAGTACCCCATATAGTTTATAGGAGGGGTTGACCCTTTCTCATGACTAATTCTTTTGGGGTCTTAAAGTGGCCTTGATGGAAGAAGGAAACCCGCACAAAGGAAGTGGTCCAAGACTCCCCTAAGGGAATTTAGTTGGACTTACCCAAGAATAGTAGTATTCCAACCAATGTTGATATAGTCATTGTTAAATTAGACTGGTGAATAATCAATGGGAAATTGAACCAACAAAAGATCCCTCTTTCCACACCATGGAGATCAAGATTATGAGGGGCCCTTGATGAGGATTCCCTAGCTTTGATTACTATTGTTTTAGAAATTGACAAAGAATAACTTGAAAATAGACCAAACCATCCACATGGTGATATCACATCTTGTTTTCATAAACATGTCTCTTGGTCAACAAAACAAAATCTATCTAATGTGTGTGTGTGGAAAATATGAATATATATAGATATGTTTTTTGCTAAAAAAATGGATGTTTTGGTTTAATGAGATGGATCCCTAATTTCAGTTTGTTTTTTTTGTGATGTGTTTTTCATGACATTTTTTTTCTTTTAGTGCAAGCCCCTTTAGAGGAAGCAAATTGAAATGAAAATATTAACACAAAATAATTAATTTCAGTAGTATTGATTGACCCTCCCTACTAAACTCAATATTAACCATTGTTGAGATCCTCCATAGGGGTGTAATGAGGGGCCAAAGGGCCCATTGAAGTAATAATAATGGAGGCCATTCAATGTAAGCTAGACTAGGTCTACTATGCTTCTTATTATTAAATAAGTTGCACTATGGTTGTTAGTATTGGATAAATATAATGTGGCCTCATTAAAAAATGTCCACTAGATAGTTAGGATGTTGTTATGATTACAGTTTTTTTGTTAGCTATACTTAAGGGACAAAGTTCTTCTTATGATGTGTGGAATTATATTGTGTTTGGAACTTCGCTCATTAAGAGGTCTCCCAACCTTAAGAGGTAGGTGAACATGAATGGATTCCTTCCATAAAAGGATCATTGTAAGGTGTTTCCCTACCTTAAGGGTTTTTGATATTAATAAAGAGTGGAATTTTTTTTGTATCTCTTTTGTTATTCAAGTTTGAAGGTTAAGGATCACTACAATTGGAATCATAGCTCTTTCTTGGGCCCAAAACAATGAACCACCCTATTTTGTATGTTTCCAATGAGAAAAAGAGGGTCATGACACTAAGATCAATTTTTGTAGATTTTTGAGTAGAATTTGAAGAAACCACTTTTATATCTAAGTTACCCTTAGAAAAACACCGAAGTTAATAAAAAACATCATCCAAATGAGAGTCTCAAAAATGAAGATATAGTTGATTTCAAACAATCTATTTTAGGGTTTTTCATGAAGACCACGTGGATTGTAGAGAACATATATTTTGATGGGTTTCCCATATTGCAACCAAACCATAGCAATTGGATAAAGGATTTTTGGGGGTTTGATTTACTATATTATATGTTATGCTTCCAATCAAAATCAACTGCACTACAACCCTTAAAAAAATTCTTCCCACAAACCATATGTCTCATACTTCTAGTAGATTATGGCATTTTACATGGACATATTAGCCTCCATCATTGATGAATATCCAAGGTTCTAAGAATATTATGTGGAAGAATCTCCTCTTATAAGTTTCTTGAACTTTGTATAGAATGTGAAGAGAATATCCAACAATGGTTACTTAAAGTAGATGAATTTTCACATCGTAAATTGGTTTGTATAGAGCGATTCCATTTATAGCACAAAATATAAAAATACACAAAGTCTATGAAGCAATCCAAAGGTTGGAACTTAGAAGACATATTGAAAAGGAGTGTGCAAGAGACAAATTCATGGTATAAATTAGAGAATTATTATGATAACTAATACATGGATAGTTGCCAGTTCTGGGATGACAACTACTTTCACCTTCTATTTGATGAATTCACTACACCATATGTAGAGAGCATCACATAAGGAGGATAGGATAAGGTTATGGTTACCATTTTCCAGTTTGCATATTCTCTATTGGTAGTTTCCTTCCAAATCCTCATATGACCTTTGGCAATTATGTGGATGATTTTTGGATATGGATGGATCTATATATTTGGATCTAGGTGACTGTGTTAGGCATTTGGAATACCATTCTCAGCCATGTATTAAGATCAGGTATCTTTCATGGGGAGTCAACATGACCACTTGGACATGGGACTTGAGTTTATGAATGAGCTCCTTGAATTACTTCAGTATTGTAGTTAGTACTTGGACATATGACACTAGCTAATCCATCATTATGGTAAACAATTGTAGATGGGACCTAGTTTTATGGTGTATCTTCTTCGACTATTTCAGCATGGTCACTAACACTTGTACATGGGAACTTGGTTCCTTGACTTACTTTCACATTATAGTTAACACTCATTCATGGGACCCTAGCTTATGGTTGTACTTCTTCACTATAAACGTTGAGGAAAATACTTTTCTAAGGGGCGTGGAGTGTATGAATCCTCTCTAGGGGTGTATTGAGGGGTTGAAGGGACCATTAGAGTAATAATAGTGGATACCAAATTTCAATGTAATATGGACTATCTCCACTATGTTTGTTATTATTAAATAAGGTCTACTATTGTAATTTCCCAATTTTTTCTTGTGGATTTAATTGTAATTAAATTTTTAAATACTTTGCATAGATACTTTATAACTTTGTTGCACTAACTCCATGGGACAGATTCACCATGGTATTGTGAATATGCAAGTTTTCTGTTTTGCAGTTAATAAAGAGGAAATATCAAAATCAACTGAGCTTGAGCACCTAAAGGGGCTATGATATATCACAAGAAGGGAAAGGTGAGGGGGTATAAGGGGGGTTATGTCTAAATCAACTACCTTATACTATCTTGAACCCTCATCCATTTTCAAATTTGTAATTCAAAGAAAAGAGGAGTAAGAGGAGTGGAGGAAACAAATTCCTCAATCTAAGCCACTACTCCTAAAATTTAGCAAATTGTCTCCCTTACATTCTTGGAACTAGGAAGAGAAGTTGAGTTTGAATTCTCTAGCCATGATGCATGGGGAAATTAGAATGAAGAGATGAGAGCTATTAGAAAAAGGAGGGAGAAAGAGTTTTGAGAGGTTAGACATGGGAAAAAGGGAGCCAAAGCCCATAATAGACCAACCTTCCATGAATGGAAGCTTGTAGCTTTGAGAACAAACCAAGAAACCATGGAGAACTCTCCTGAAAAGTTGAGATACCAGCCTGGACCTTCTATGCACACATTGAATAACACAAGAATGAGTAGTTTCTTAGGCACTCAACAACAGAGAAGGAGGTGCTCCTTGTGTTGTGTGGGGTAGGTATGAAGGTGCTTTAGTGCTGCTCTGTCATCAAGAAATCTACAGAATAAAACACTGGTTTGAGTCAGAATCTACAGAAGAAAACACTGGTTCGAGTAGGAATTTCAGAATTAATTATCCTTGCTTCACCCTGGTGGTATCATAGCCCTGGCGTCCGATGTGGAAAAATCGCTCACTCTCTATTTCCGGTAAATTATTTATATATTTGGTTTATAAAAGGCTGCGCCTAGTTAAGAAAATTCTAGGGACTATATAAAATTTACATTTTATACAAGATTTGATGTCTTAAATATTGTCAGGATATGTGTTTTTGGCTTGTGAAAATGGCAAACTGTTGCAAAGGTGCTTAATATTAGGATTTACTGAAAGTAGCATGATATGTGCTGCATTATTATGTGATTGTGCATGTTGAAGATGTGTTTCGACGATTGATGTTAGGCTGCTCTGGCTTATGTGGCTCTCTGTTTTTCTTTTATATTTGTTTGTACTTCTCATTCTTCCATCCTTCAATCCCCTGCCTTGCGGTTTTCAATGGGATTTTGCCTTAAAGAATTGCAGACAAAGGAAATCTTTGGGCATTGACACGCTCAGACAATTTTAATGGAAATTGGTTTGTTGATTGTGGAATTGCCCATTCCCTTAACTTCACATTGGGATTTTGCAAGATCTTTCAATCTCTGAAGTTCTGGCAGCACAACTGTCCCCAGATCCGGCCTGTTCATGCGTTACAACTCGGAACTTTTCATTGCAAGTTTACAATGTGAGTATATTGTTTTGTCTTCCCTCATTGTCTTTTTCCTCTGCTTCGTGTACATCGACATCAGGGTAATACCCATAGGGATTAGGATTTGTAAAGAGGAAGGAAAACACAATCATTTTGCAGAAAATTCTTCTGTTGTAGAATAGGCCTCTGGTATTACGAGCTTCTTGGATCTTCCTAGGCTTGAGTATTCATAGAGTTCTAATCAATATGACTTGCATGCTGGGATCAAAATATTGTGAGTCCGATAAGTGTCCTTTATTTGCATTTATGCTAACTGGGTGTGTGATATTAAGCTACCATTACAATTTCTTGAAATGGTGTGGATGAGTTGGGGACTGGGTTTTGTATTATATGTTGTCTAGTCTGTATTCAAATTTTGAAAAGTATAGACACACACACGCTTGCTTGCAGTAAATTTTTGACCATTTGGCCATGGCCTATCTTTGGAGTTCGTCTTAGTTGAATAGGAATTGTAGATTTAATCCATATCGGTTTGACAATATTAACCTCAATACTCTAATTTTGGCCATTGGGTGGCTAAGATTGCTAACTAGAAATTGTTTAGTTGGTTGGGGCTTGAACTGATCCTGCCATGGGAAAATATTCCATTTAGTTCAACCACATATAAGCTTTTGCAAAAGAGAGACATTTGGACATTTCTTACAGACTTGATTCTGGTCACTATGGAAATATTTGGACATTTTTTTGCGGCTTGACGTTGAATAGAACATCTGGATTGGAACCACTTGGGCATCCAGATCTGTGCGAGCATCAAACTTGGTATTTATTGCTTTTGAATACCAGTTCTTTGACAAATCAGAATTATCAGATTTGAGATCGAATTTGAAGTCGTTTTTGCTTTCTTTCCTGTCGCCAGAATGGGAACTTTGCCTACTGAGCTCTGTCAAAGGATTTTCTGCTTACTTGATTGCCAATATCTTGTTGTTGTTCAACAAGCATAAACCTTGTTCACCACCTGTATAAGGATTATAAGGCTCATCGCTTAATACAAAATGGAAAGTTAAACAATGATGAAAAGTGAGATTTAATGATTCTTTCCCAGCTATTTTTTTTTGTTGTCAATTTCTTGGGCACTTCGATTCCATGTAGATTTGGCAATTTAACTTGCGAAGTTGGTATTCCAATTTGGCAACTCTTCATATTACAAGGTTTGGGATTTTTCAAATTAGTGGCAATCACTATGTGCAACACTAAGACAAGTTGCTGTGCTGGAAAGATCAAAACATCTATTATGTTAACAAGATGATTGGAAAAATATTTATTTTGCAAATGTGAAAGATATATCTTGGAAAAGTGCAACTTAATGATGGTTACTTATGGCGTATTAATGTAATTCCTTCTATAAAATTTACATCATGGAATTATTCCTCCCTAGTAAAGAACCTATGGACAGACTAAGAAAGTATATTTCAGTTTTAATAACATGATCTAAAATTTAGTAACTCTGGTTCAGCTGCCATTAAAAAAAAAAGGTCTAGACTGGATGTTAATATACACGTTTAGCATGATAGAAAGGCACCACTATATATAGATTCCAAAAGCTTGGAGAAATATTCTTTTATGCAGTCATCCCAAGTCATAGTTGCATCACTTTGTAAATTGTAGCACAAAGTCCCTCAACATAATTCAACGCTGTACCAGTTGCATAACAAAACCTTATGCAACTTAAGGAAGATGGAATTTAGAGAGTAATCCATACAAACGATCTCAAGTACTTTTTTTCTATTATTTGAATTTTAAAGTTTGGATTTATATGATTTTTCTATTTAGCATAAGAATTGGTTTGAGTTCAGCAGTGTAAGTGAGGAAGTTCTGGATTGAATGATCTCTGCACTTGTTGTTATATTTCTCTTTTTAATGGAAATTAACCTTCCCAACAAGCATGAACTCTATTTCTCAACTGAAAATTAAGATTGGAAATATTTCTTTTGAGACATGGAACATGCCTTGGAGTTCCATCTTTCCTTTGATTTGTGTTATGCACAAGTCTATAAGTGATCATGTCTTATCCTTAGGAGATTCTTTTTGAGACAACAAAGAATGTCCAGACTTATAACTGCTGTTAAATAATATATAACACAATATTTATATTCAAATATAACTCTGTTTTAAACCAGTTGTACTATTCCAACGTATATACCGTCTCATTACTGCCTTCTGTCATTAAAAACATTGTGCAGTCATGCAAGCATATTCTTGTTAAAATATAGTTATACAATGCCAAATTCAGTAGCTATTTACAGTTCTACTATACTTTGTTGACATGTCTTTGATTTATAGATCTACTTTTCATAGTTTTTAGGCAGTTTGATTTTACTGAATGCTCAAAATTTCAATAGTTGATAATTTTAGATGTTAATTATATATATTAATATTATGAAGCTATTACAACTATGGTAGTTAGTATTAAATAAATGTGATGTGCCCTTAATGAAGGTTTACTAGGTAATTATGAGGTTGTCATGATTAGAGTTCTCTTGTTAGATATAAGTAAGGGATGGAGACCTTCATATGATGGAAGAATACTAAATTTGGAACTTAGCTTATGAAGAGGTTGCCAACGTGAACATGAGTGAATTCCTTCCATAAAAGGATCTTGTAAGGTGTTTCCCTACCTTATTGATATTAATAAAGTGTGGACAATTTCTAATTTCTCTTTTGTGGTTCAAGGGTTAAAGATCACTACAACTATAGTATGTATGATGGTAGGAAAACCCAAGCACCACCCCATCATTAAATTATGCATCTTCAATCTTTGACAATATAGGTTACATAGCCCAAAAGAATGGGGTTTAATTTCTTTGTGGGTTGCATAACCACCATGTGCAAAGAGGGCTTTAACTAGTTCCTTAGTTAGTAGGTTGAAAGTATTGAAAAATAAATGAAATTTATTTTGAAATTGAATGTTAATGTAACTACAATGTTGTGAATAGTTACCAAAACTAATTAAGTACAAAGAACAAGTAAAATATGAAAATAGGTGAATTTTTACTTGGCTATCCTATGTTTTTGTCTTGCTTCCCTACTCTCTCCTTTTCCTCAAATAGGTCTTCAAGTGATTCCCTATCACTTGGGAGAGGCAGCTAGGAAATTGGTTAATTTCCTTATAAGGTAAACAAGTTTTTTAGTGCATATATATATATATATATATGTGTAGTGATAAAAAAACGTAGAAAAAACAATTGAAAAGAGAAAAGAAGACGCAAGATGAACAAAATCACTCCAACCAACAAAGAGAGACAAACTTGTAGGTTGTCCTAAAGGACCCCTAGACCTTCTAACTTCCAACTACTGTGGGTAAGTACTTCCTCTTCAAGAAATCTATACAAAAGATAATAACAATTGTTAGTAAGTGAAAATAAACAAGCTAAATCTAAGGAAGCTACAATAATAACCTAGCTAACCAATCCATCAAGGGGGTAACCAACATCACTATATACTACTATTATCACTCAACCCTTAATCACACATTTATGAAATTCTTAAAAAAAACATGAGAAAAAACAATAAAGATGAGGTATTTTTATTCAACAAACAAGATTACAAAAACCTTTATCCAAAGAGAAGGGGAAGTTGGGTTAGGTTTTAAAATCTCATGGTCAAAGGGTGGCATGGGGTTACAAGACATTTGTCACTTTTGGAAAAGTGACAAGTGGACCTTCCAAACAGATTTTTGGTGGGAGCCTAGAACACTTGGTCTATTACAAATAGATGATATTAGTCGGTTACTTGACTGACACGAAGCTAAGTCCAAAAGTCTTAGGGGAAATTCCAAAAAGAGGCCACGTTCATTAAACATTGCCTTGAGATTTGTGCCTCTAAATGGCTTGGGTGATTATTGGTCACTTTTCCAATGCTACAAATCGAGCTAAATTTTGGTGTAAAATCCATTGTTGGAAAGATGCCGGATTTAATTTGGAGGGAAGGGGTGCTTAGTTTTGGTTTCCAAAAGCAAGTAAATTTCCACTATTCAATCCCTTTTCAGAAGTAAAATACAACCCAACCATGGAGGCCTCCAATTAGGACAAAAATGGATCCATATCACTTCTGGGAACCTCACTAATCCACTAATCTGCCATGTTTCCAAGCAAAAATATACTTCTGAGGAAGTTATGGATTTAATTCAGTAAATGTATATTTGATTTGAATTTTTTAATATATATATATATATATATATATATATATATATATATATAGAAAGAGAGAGAGAGAGAGAGGAGGTTCAAATCTCATTTTGTGATATGTTTTTTTTGTTAGTGAGTAAATTATCAATGAGTTATATACTATTTATTCATGAGTTATTTATTTAAAGAATTTAAAATTTACCCTAGATATCATCATCAAAATGAAAGAAGTGCTCAAAAAATTTCTCCTTAAATATATTACTTAGAAAAAATATTATACACACAAAATACTTAATATGATATATAGATAAAAAACTATATAACATAATAATAAAATTTATATAATTTATAACAATCTCATATATGTAAATTCATGAAATGGGTTAAATAAGAAAAGAAAAAACTACACTCGTTGACTTGGAAATATAATATATAAATTAAAAACTATATAGCATATTAATACAATTTATATAATTATAAATGTAAATTTATGAAATGAGTTAAATAAGAAAGAAAAGACCACACTTATTGAATTGGAGATTTAATAACTTTTAAAATTAAAAATAATTGAGTTAACAATAATCATTGACTTAAATATATAAAAGTTAAAGATAATTTTTTATTATGTTAAATATATATAAGTTTAAGATAATTCTTTATTATGTGATAATATTTGATAATTCATAAATATGTTTAAAATATTAATCATAAAATATTTTATATTATTATTATTTTTTTTAAGTTAGAAATTATATTAAAATCTATGAAGCTAAAAGATTACAATTGTCTATTTAGCATTTTTGGACGTGGCAACATTGCCCTGAAGGGAAACCAATGCTACCACATGGCTCAAATATTCAAAATATTCATGTTGTGAAAGATGGTGAGCTGCAGTGCCACGCACGACATAGTTTCTGAATTCTAAACTGAGACCAAAAATTGCGTAGACCAAAATTCCCAAAACTGGGTGGTCTCTCATGGCCAAAACCTTATGAAGTAATTTAACTAAGATCATAAGAAATAAACTTGAACCAGTGGAAATTATCTAATGCCGGGGTCGAGCCTTTTCCCTGTGGGATCCTGATGCCTATCCAAGGTGTTGCTGCCAGGCTTATCTCTGTCTGAGATAGCCTGCCTGAAGTCCTACACGAAAGTCTCAGGAGGTCCACTCGTCGCCAATGCTCTATTTCCTTGTTCTGCATCACGTTGATGGCGGTCTTGATGTTCCCTATTCCACGCCCGAGGTCTTCCAGGGACTCCTCGAGAGCTTCTCTTTCTGCGAACCAGGAGGAATCTGAGGAGAGCAAAGGGGTAGGTGGAGAGTTGGAGGAGGAGGTGGGGTGGTTGGAGGAAGGAGGTGAAGGGAGGGGGGGTGTGGAGTTGATAGGTGGAGGTGAAGGAGGAGGGTGGCGAGGGGGGGAAGGCGAAGGTGGAGGGTGACGTGGAGGGGAAGGAGGAGGTGGAGCGAAGCCGAGAGAATTTTATAGGCTATCGAACCATTCAATTCGACAAGAAAAGGGATTCAAAAGCGGGGAGAGGTCCTGGGTACTATCTCGAGTCCATTGAGTAGGAGTGGGAGAAACAATGGGCGTCAGGGTGGGGACGAGATTAGTTTATGGAGGAGAGCCACTCTCTCGAGCAACCCTTCCTTTGACCGCATACCAGGCTGCTTCCCTCCTCGATTTTCCCTTGAGATGAGGCATGGAAATGTCCTCCTGAAGCCAGATAAAGAGAACGAAGGGGGAGTGCGGGTGGTTGCTTGACGAGCATAAGATCAATCCGACATAGTGACACTACATAAATAAAGAAGAGAAGCTGGAAGCCGAGGGCAAGGAGGACTGTAGAAGCTTGAAACAGAAAGGAAGGACATCGTAAAAAACTGGGAGAGGGAAAAAATTCGAAGACCAAGGGCTCAAATGAGCCTAGGCATTCCATAGCTTAGGCATAAAATCTCCAATGTTGGGCTGGTGATGGGACTGTGACTTCGTCCAACCCATCCCCATTAAAATTCCCACGAAGCAGGTCGTCAGTTGATAGTAGCAGGCACACATCGAGTGAGAGTTGAGGAGCAACGACTGGTGGTTTAAATTCATGAGGTGACGGTAGTGGGAGGGTACGCGTGTGCCTGCTCTAGGTGGCGGGAGACCTGGCCAGGTGACCTCCCCTTCGAATGTCCATCTATTGGGACAATAGACAACCCATCCGGGAGCTGGTCTTTGTTGTGAGCCATATTTCTGTAAGTGATCACAAAGGGGTGGGTTGAAGAAGAGGATGGAGAGCACGAGAAGTTTCCCTCCTTCAAATCTACCCCAAAATTTTCCAACATATCTGCTACTTGATTAGCTTTTCTTCGAACGTGGGAAGGAAGAATTATCCACTAAGGTTGGATAATTGACTTGATTCTGATCAACCCGTTCATGAGTCTCCAACTTGGGGATATCTTCTATGGATTTGCCCCACTGAGGAGGTGAGAAAGGAGGTTGATGATTATCTGCAAATCGCCTTTTTCTATGAGGAGGGAGAATCCTTTTTCTTTGGCTGCTTGCAAACCTTTGAATAATCCCCATATTTCCACTGGGTTATTGGTGTTATGCCCCAGATTTTTGGCAATGATGTGGAGGATCTCTCCTTTGTTGTTACGAATGGATGCTCCATATCTTGCAGGTCCCAGATTTCCCTTGGAGGCTCCATCGAAATTTATTTTGTAGAAGCCTCTTTGCGGAGCCTCCTAGTGGGAGGGGTTGGTTTTATGACTGAGATATAAAGAGGGGGATGGGAGAAAGTGAGGGATATTGAGTTTCCAGGAATCGAGGATGAGACTCTCATTCAATGGGAAGTTCAGATCTTGTTCCGTCCAGTGGTCCAAGTGGATTGTTTCCTCAATGTTGGAGTGGATTTTGATCCAGACTTCTTGCAAATTCCGGGAGGCAGATTTAAATATTCTTCGATTTTGTTCCTTCCAGATTTTCCAAAGAGTGAATCCAGGAAGAATCTACCAAATTCTATGGAGGATGGGAGACTAAAAATTTGATTCTTGCCATCCCTCAATTGTTTCTCGAATACCCGTACGATTCTTGTCTGTGGTCCTCATGATGCTAGCACTATGATCTCAGATACAAGAGCTATAAGAGCATAGATTTAGAAGGTGATTTTGTGTCTCCTCCTCTGTACCACATAGGTGACACCAAGAAGGGCATATGAATCCTCTTTTCCTTAGGTTGTCCCAAGTGATAATGCTATTGTGCATCGTTAACCACGGGAAGGTGCTGATTTTTGGCCAAAGCTTTGCTCCCCATATTTTTCCCCAGACCTCTTCTTTCGATAGGGAGATATTACCTACACTAAGGAAGTACGCTTCTTGAATGTTGAAGGTTCCCGTGGTGGTGTGACCCCATCTGAGGATGTCCTCCTCTTGTTGGCTGAAGATTTTCCTTGAATTAAGATGATCCAGTAGTGGTTGAAGATCTAACTCATGAGGGATGTTCAGATCCTCATGGGTGTTTTTCCATTTATGCTAGGTGTCTCTTGAAGCTTCCGGTGTCTAGAAGTTGACTAATTTATGGAGGCTTGTGTCTGTAGTGAAGGGAATTAGAGTGCTTAGAATGGGATCAAAGATCAGGGCTAGAAGTTGTTGCCAAGAATCGCACCAGAAGAGGGCAGAGGTCCCACTCTGTAATTCCCAGAAGGAGTGATCCATTATGAGTCCCTTGTTGTTTCTAGCAGCGTTCTAAATAAGAGAGCCTGGGCTCTGACCATTCCACCTGATTAGATCCCTTTTCGAAGTGGATGGTGTGTATTTTTTCCTCCATAGGCGCGCCCAGAGGTCTTGCAGTCTTTTTAACCATCTCCACCAAATTTTTGCACTGAGGACCTTGTTGAGAATAGAAGGGTCTATGAGACTGAGTTCCCCTGCTTTCTTTGGTTTGCACACTTTTTTCCAGCTGAACAGAGTCATTTTGCGCCCCTCTTTGGTTCCCTACCACATGAAGTTGCTTTGAATATTTCTTAAGGTGCTAAGGATAAAGTTTGGAGCCGCAAGCATTGAGAAGACATAGATCGAAAGGGCTTGGAGGCCAGATTTGAGGAGGATGAGGTGACCAGGCAAATTGAGGGAGCGGAAGGACCACAGGGAGAGTTTTTTCCGGAAGTTGGAAAGTAGAGTGTCCCAAGAGGTATTTTTTAGCGGATTTTCTATCAGGGGAATGCCAAGGTACTTGGAGAGGAGGACACTGTGGGTAAACCCCAATAATTGCGTAATATGGCGTTGTATATGAAGGGGCGTATTGAAGAAGAAAATTTGATATTTGGAGAGATTTACCTACATGCCCGAGGCATCGCAGAAAAGGTTGATAATAGAGCAGATGCGAAGAGCTTCTTGGACTGTGGGTACTCCCATTAAGAGAATATCATCCACAAACTGACTGTGCGAGATGGGGGGAGATATTCCATGGGGGGTGATACTAGAAAGAGAGTGATCGGTGATAGCTTCTTTAATGGCTCGGCTCAGCCCTTCCGCCATTATGATGAAGAGGAAGGGCGAGAGTGGATCTCCTTGACTTATTCCTTTGGAGGGAGATAAAGGTTTGGAGGGGACACCATTGACCAGGATGGAGAACAGGGCTGATGAGGTGAGATTGACAATCCAAGATATCCACAAAGGATCAAAACCAAAGGCGAGAAGGGTTGATTTCATGTAGTTCCAATTTAACTTATCAAAGGCTTTAGATAGATCCAATTTTAGAAGCATACCTGGAGACTTGGTCGAGTGAAGCGAGTGGGTTACTTTGTGAGCCAAGATGACACTGTCCAGAATCTGTCTGCCCTCCACATAGCCCGATTGTTCCAGAGAGATGATGAACAAAAGAATATGCTTGAGGTGCTTGGCGATGACCTTAGTGAGAAGCTTGTAGATTACATTACAGAGTGTAATGGGATGAAAGTGAGAAGGGGAGGTAGTTTGTTCTCTTTGGGAATGAGAGTGAGGAAGGTTGCGTTGAGGGCTTGAAAGACCTGCCCATATCTTCTGGAATCTTCTATGATTTCCCAGACGTCTTCAGGGATGATGGTCCAACATTGATGGAAGAAATCTGAGGTGAAACCATCTGGCCTAGGGGCTTTGCCAAGCAGGGTGTCCCTTAGGGCTTGATCAACTTCTTCTTGAGTGATATGGCTCATCAAAGCCTCATTCTGTTCTTTCATGACCTCCTTAGGAATGTTCTTGAGGATGGATTCAAGCGCAGGGGATCGGTCTATGGGGGGTTGCGTGAGAAGGTTTTTTTAGTAGGAGAGTAATTCCTTTTCGATATTTGCATGTTGTTGAATTTCTAGTCCTTGTTCCGAGATGAGTTGAGTTATGCGATTTGTATGTTGACGCTGGACCATTGATCTGTGGAAAAAATTGGTATTTTTTTCCCCCTCTTTGAGCCATTGGATGTGAGATTTCTGTCTCCACAGGATTTCTTCTTGCACTCGTCTTTCTGCTAATTGGTTGTTAAGGAGAGCCTCTTTCTCTTGTAGAGAATCAATGAGGCCTTGAGATCTGATTTGTTGTTGTAGGTTTTGTATTTTCTGATTGAGGGTTTCCTGAGCATGAATGATGTTGCCAAAAGTAGACTTATTCCATAATTTCAGATGTTGCTTGAGATTTTTTAGCATTTGTTGAAGTCTGTACATAGGAGTACCTGTTGAGATTGCAGCTTCTTTCCACTAGAGATTTATGTTATTTTGGAAATCCGGGTGTGTCAACCAGAACTTTTCAAAGCGTAAAGGTTTCCTGCATGGGGTGCCACTAATGTTTATTGATAAGAGAATCGGCTAGTGATCCAATCCTAGAGTGTCGATCACAGTAGCATTCCAAGCCAACCCATCCATCATGATGGATTCTGAAATTAGGAAACGGTCTAGTCTACTGGAGACATGTTGTGTCCCCAAACATCTATTGGACTAGGTTAAGGGACCATTATATGTTTCTACATCGATAAGATTCAACAGACCAATGGTTTGGTGGAACTGTTCACTGTCGTTTCCCAGTGTGCGTGTGCCCCCCCTTTTTTCCTCTAGACCAATTATCATGTTGAAATTGCCCCCCAGGATCCATCGTTGGGTGTCGATTTGATTGGTAGTCCATTCTAAGTGTTGAAGAAAGGCTTCTTTGTCTCCCGGTCTTGTGGGTCCATAAACATTTGTGATGAAGCCATGTTTGTTTGAACCAATAAGACGGAAGGAGGTTGTGATGGTCCATTTGGAGGAGAAAAATTCGTCCAACAATCCAACAATACTGTGACTGGGTTCCATAGCACGACTAGCCCTCCCACTTCCCCTTTAGCATCAATTTCGACAAGATTGTCTTATTTCCAACATTTTTTGAGAATTTGTGACGCTTCCTCTCCCATGCATTTTGTTTCTTGCAAAAGAAGAATGTCTGGTTGTTCCTTCATTATCCTTTCTCGAAGCAATCCTTGCTTTCTTCTTGCGTTGAGACCCCTTATATTCCAGGATAGCATATTCATGAGGACGATTAGGGTTGGAGGGGAGGAAATTTATCCAAGATCAGATGGATCTGGCCCGAGTTCACTAGGAAGTTGCCCACGTCTTGAATGAGCTGATGTTTTGGTTTCCTTCCTCTTTTTTTCTCATCTTTTGTAGATTTGCGCTTGTTGAAATAATGTAACTGCAAAGTGTATTCTAATTATTATTGTTGTATTATTCATTAGATCAATCCCCTATTGTAGATTGATCATGTTGGCTATTGTAAAAGACCAAATCCCCTTTTGTGGATTGGTCAAAACATAATTGTAATAGGCAGAATAAGAAGTCGGCCCCAGAATATATTAAAGAGGCCCCAAAATATATTAAAAGTGGTTATAACCACCTAGATTGAGAAGTCGGCCCTGCTAGTGAAAAGACACCTCCACACGTGCCAGAGTTGTATAAATAAGGAGGCTAGCGCCTCACTTAGACACACACTCACTTGTTCATTGAGGAGCAAGTTTCAGAGCTGCAGTTGGAGAAGAGAGAGAGAGAGAGAGAGGCACATTCTTGGAAGAGGACTTTCTGTATTTGTTTGAGTTATCTCTTGGCATTGTATTGGCTATCTATAATAAGGAATTTTTGTTGGGTTTTCTTCCCCATGAGGGTTTCCAAGGATAAATGTTGTGTCTCTTGTGATTGTGTATTTCGCAGAGATCCTATCTTATGCTATTGTTATCTAGTGAAATGCAAAGAACTCTAATAATAGCTTAAACCTTAACATGGTTTCAGATCTAAGCTGAAGAGAGCATCTTTCATAAGAGAAAGTGAAAAACGTCACTATTGTCGTACATGCAAATTAGGGATTTTTATTGAAGAAATATTTCATCCCCAAAACCATCTAGAAAAGTGCGCCCTTCCTCAAGGACCACTTTGGCATCCTCAGCGCAACTTTTCAGTGGCTAGATCTCCCGGAAAGTGAAACCCTAGTTTTCACCGGTATCAAAAAACTGAAAAACCAGAAGTACCAGAAAACTAGAAGCACCAGTCCAGAAATCCGCTAGTCAAGTTTGAGGGGGTAAAAGTTGGATTTTCATAAATATGACTGCACCAACTTACTTGCCTCAGCTCAACGCATCTATCCCCTGGATCAGAATTTCAAAATTTGAAGTTTGAAAAATTAGGGTTTCCTCATAAAACCCTAAGTTGTAGTTGCAGTTGCAGTATCAAAACCAGTTGGAGTATAAATTACAGTTGTAGTACTAGTTGAAGTATCAATCGTAGTACTAGTTGCAGTCACCCTTGAATATTTTAAGAGTTGGTAATGATTACTGCTACTGCCAGTTGGTGCCACTACCTGCAAATGCTATCAGAGGTATGTACTCACACATGTTTAAACGATTAAGAAGGGATCTCTTGCCATAGATCCAGAAGGATCTCAAGATCCAACACATTCAGAGGAATAATGCAACCCATGTGTGATTATTCTTATATGCATCTATTTGTTATGACATTATTTTGATCAGTGTTGCAGGACCATCATTCTAACTTTTGATCAAAATCTGAGTCAAGGTATTAGATGGATTAAAAGTTGAGATCATAGAGCTTATCCTCTAACCCAACCTTCTGTCAAGATAACGTATTGTCTTAGTACAAAAGACATGTTGAAGAAAGAACTCGTCATCTTGAGTGAAGGATACTTGGAAGAAAAGCAAGCACTCATTCTTGAGGACAAGGCTCTAGGTCCCAGGTTTGATTAATCAAGTTGATAAGATTCAAATTTACACATGACAAGTTAAGATAATAGTCTTTGAAAAGTATTATACTTGGTATCATGCGAGCATATAGAGGTAAATGCTTAATGTAATCATTTGCCTAATACAACTAACACCTCCTCTAGGAGAAACCTCGTGTGTTAGTTCCAGGTTGCCATGGAGGAATGCTCGATCACAACACTATAAGAGTGTTGACCTCATTTCGTATTGTATCTCTTACCTTAATCTTTAATTCAGACAAGTTACAAGTGATAGCTCTAAAGGAGCTACTATGATGATTGTTCGTGCTATTGCTTTATCTACTATTATCAAAAGGATATTATTCTTGCTTGCTGTTTTGTTGACCTTGTTCCAAGTCACAAGTGATAACCCTGAGGAAGCTATAGTGAAGGTTGCAGAAGGCAACGTATTAAATGAGACATGAAGTAGACTATGTACATGACCATATACACTCATGTACCAAAGAAGATGAAGAATAAGCTATCTCTTGAGATTTAGAGTATCTCATATGAAGATTGATTGAAAGGAGCAGAAGGCTCCAAATATGACCGAACATTAGAACGGGAAGCATAACTCGTTTGAAGCATGAATTTGTCTTTTACATCTAGACTTGGTATTCAACACCAAGTATACCCTGTAAGAGTTGATGAAGTCCTTCTAGACTCAGAAGAAATTGAGAGCAAGCTTGATCTCAGAAAGGATTAGATGAAGAGACAACTTCCAGGACTGAAAGACAGATGTCGTGAGAAGACTAGATCGTAACTTCAAAGACTCTTAGGAGATAAGAAATCTCCAGGAAGATTCCCTTGTTTCAGTGACAAAGAAGGAAGCCAATCAGAAAGACTAGGATATGGATTCTTCCGTGAGAAGAGAAGTCAGTATTGACTTCCAATATTGATCTATACAGATCAAATGTGTTGTAGATGTACAAAGCCCGATGTATGTCTAGAGGATTCTCCTAGCAAAAGGGAGAAGACTACAATGAGACACTTATTGAAGAAATAGTTCCAGTACTTATGAAGACAACCAAAACAACCACGATTCATATATAGTATGAGATGTAGGGTGAGCAATCCCCATATTTAAAAATTGAGTGGCAGTTGGTGCAATACATTAGTTGGGTCATGGAGACATGACTACAATGACTATGATAGCGTTACCCCCATGAAAGAAGAAGAGCTATCCTCAGTATGAGTTATTGATCCACTCTTAGTTTCAGATGAAATTGTTGCCATGATAAAATAAGAGGATTTACTCTCAGATTTTAGCAGCCACAGTGAGAATGAAGCAGTCATTCTCAGCCTCAGAGCAGCTACAGGTACAGAGTCCCAGATTTCAAAAGGAACAGTTGTAGAGAGAGTAGAGGACATACTCCCAGACAGTGAGACAGATAGTGCCTTGCAGGAAGCACATAGAGCTAGCACATGATTGTGCAGATTGAGTTGCAGCTGAGCAAGTGTACCGGATTGGTATAATGTAATGAGAAAAATTGATTTAAAGATTGAAGATAAAAAGACTCATGTCTGCCAGTTGAAGAAGGATTTGTACGTGTTGAAGCGAGCTCCTAGAGCTTGATATGGTAGGATAAATAGTTTTCTGATGAGCTTGGGGTTTACCAAGAGTAAAGCATATTCTAACCTCTACTTCAAGGTTATGAACGATGAGCCAATGATATTGTTGACTTACTCTTAACTGGAGAAGAAAAGATGATCACCGAATGTAAGAAGAAGCTTGCTTCAGAATTTGAGATGAAAGACCTTGGCCTAATGCATTATTTCTTAGGTCTTGAGGTATGGCAGAGCCTAGAGAGAATATTTCTTAACCAAGGGAAGTATGCAGTTGAAATCCTGAAGAGATTCGACATGTTGGAGTGTAAGTCCATGAACACACCCATGGAAGCGAAGCTGAAGCTACTGGTCGACACTTCGTCAGAATTGATTGATGCCACACTATATAGACAGATCATTGGATCGCTGATGTACCCGACGAACACTAGACCAGATATATGTTTTTTCATGAACACTTTGAGTCAGTTTCTGGTAGAACCTAGACATGTTCACCTAGTTGCTGCAAAACATGTGATGGGGTACCTTAAGGGTACATTAGATTGTGGTTTCAACTATGATGGAGATCATGATTTCCCACTGAGTGGATACACTAATTTAGATTGGGATGGAAGTGTCTCTGACAGGAAGAGAACTTCAGGATGCTATTTCAATTTGGGGTCAACCATGATCTCATGGAAGAGTAGGAAGAAATCTAGCATTGCTCTCAGTACAATGGAAGCAGAATACATTGCAACGTGTTCTACTAGCTGCAAAGTTATATGGCTTCGTAAGTTATTGACTGGTCTATTCGACCTAGAGATGGAAGCAACCACGATCCTATGTGACAACCAGAGTTGCATAAAGATGACAGAGAATCATGTATTTCATGACAAGTCGAAGCACATAGAGATTTGATATCATTACATCCGTGACATGGTGCAGAGAGGAGCCATAAATCTCCAATATGTTAGCACAGATGAACAGGTTGTTGATGTGTTGACCAAGCCTATATCTCATGTAAAGTTTGAGAACTTTCGAGATAAGCTTGGTATAGTCCTAAAGGACCTCCCTCGAAAGGGGTAGTAGTATTGTGTTGAGATATGCCTAGTACTGTGCTTCCAGCTTAATTGCTGTGATGTAAATCCAGTCTAGTATTGAGTTGAGATATGCCTAGTACTGTGCTTCCAACTTAATTGTTGTGACGTAAAGCCAGTCTAGTATTGAGTTGAGATATGCCTAGTATTGTGCTTCCAGCTTAATTGATGTGACGTAAAGCCAGTCTAATATTGTGTTGAGATATGCCTAGCACTGTGCTTCCAGCTTAATTGTTGTGACATAAAGCCAATCTAGTATTGTGTTGAGATATGCTTAGCACTGTGCTTCCAGCTTAATTGTTGTGACATAAAGCCAGTCTAGTACCGTTCTTCCAGCTTAATTGCCGTGACATAAAGCTAACCTAGTACTGAGCTTCCAACTTAATTGTTGTGATGTAAAGCTAGTCTAATAGTGTGATTCCAGCTTAATTGCTATGTTGTGTTTCCAACTTAATTGCTGTGGTGTTTTCGAGCTTAATTGTTGTGTGGTGTGCCAGCTTAATTGATGTGATGATGTGCCAGCTTAAGTGTTGTGATGCCAACCTCATTCTGATGACGTGCCAACCTCGTGCTGTGATGATGTGTTTCTAGCCTCGTGCTGTGATGATGTGTTGCCAGCCTCGTGCTGTGATGCCAACCTTTGTGCTGTGATATTGCTGCTTTTGATGTTGTATCGGCATTGTGTTTTTATTGATGATGATGATGTATTAGTGTTATACTAATCCATGTTGATGCAGTTGATGATGATGATGCCACTTCAACCTCTTGCCGAAGATGATGATGATGATGCCACTTCAACCTCTTGCTGAAGATGATGATGATGATGATATTATTTCATCTTTAATGCTGAAGATGATGATGATGATATTATTTCAGCTTTAATGTTGAAGATGATGATGATATTACCTTAGCCTCATGCCGATGAGGATGATGATGCTACTCCAACTCCATGTTGTGTTGATTATGCTCCAACCTCTGTGTTGTGTTGATGATGCTCCAGCCTCTGTGTTGTGTTGATGATGAGAAAAACTTCTGATGATTTATAGATATGCCAGTCAGTGTTCCAAGATGATATTGATGATGCTGTCCTCTAACCCACCTGATGTTGTTGATGATGTTGTCCTCTCTCTCGCCCGATGTTGTTGTAGAATACCCTTCTTGTTAAGGGGGAGTGTTGAAATAATGTAACTGCAAAGTGTATTCTAATTATTATTGTTGTATTATTCATTATATCAATCCCCTATTGCGGATTGATCATGTCGGCTATTGTAAAAGACAAAATCCCCTTTTGCGGATTGGTCAAAACATAATTGTAATAGGTAGAATAAGAAGTCGACCCCATAATATATTAAAGATGACCCATAATATATTAAAAGTGGTTATAACCACCCAGATTGAGAAGTCAGCCCTGCCAGTGAAAAGACACCTCCACACATGCCAAAGTTGTATAAATAAGGAGGCTAGCACCTCACTTAGACACACACTCACTTGTTCATTGAGGAGTAAGTTTCAGAGCTACAGTTGGAGAAGAGAGAGAGAGAGAGAGAGAGAGAGAGAGAGAGAGAGAG
>ML780370.1:384160-403507 GCA_009831015.1 Picea engelmannii | reverse complement strand
TGGTACTGCTGGTAGGACAAATCCGGCCGAGAAGAAGAAAGATGGGCCCTCCAGGGCCATACTCAAGTCACTCCTGCTCTCGGTACTCCATGTCTAGGACCATGTGGGCCTCGAGACATGATCTCCTAGTTATCCCTAGATATTGGGGATAATAGGACCAACATAACCCAATATTGATGAGAAATGTAAATTCTACAAAATAAACTAGCTAGTCTAATAACTTTACAAAACATGAGAATTTAACAAAAGACATGCCTACTTGTCATTGTCTTCCCTATTTCTAGAGTTAGCTGCTCAATTGCCATTACATCTTGAAGGTGGTGTGTTGTTGCTTCTTCATTCAACTTGGCACAATTGGATTTCACAGATTGGACCTAGTTTGAAGCTCCTCAATGTTCACCCTTGTTCATATTGATCACCAAAGTTGACATCATATTACATTCCACTTCCAAGGTGGCCATTAGATGCTTTAATGCTGATTCTAGTGAAGTTTAGGATCTCCTTTTTAGCCCAATCAGAGAGTATGATCAACAACACTAGTCTTGGAGACCACTTCGTCAATGATGAGCCTCCCACAATGATAAAAGATTGAATGTAACCTTCAATTGTTAACTTTAGCCCTTGCATTAATGCATAAGATTTAGCTACATTGTTTAATGATATACTGAGACCCCAAACATATGTGAATATTGTTGTTCTTTTAGGGCTTATAATAACCCCACTACATATTATATTAATAAATGTTAGACTTCATTATTATTGTATATTATTAATATATTATTTATTATATAGCATATATTATCATTCATTTTGCTTATAATAATTTAAAAAGTTTTAGTGAGCTTAATGATTAAGAACATGTGTTTCTTTCTAAAAAATTATAGGTTTAAATCCAAAGAGGATAGGGTATCTACACCTCCCCAATTTCTAATCTATAGCATGCTTGTTTCCCCAATTTCCAATCTATAACATGTTTGTTTGCTCAAACACACTTATTATCATTCATTTTGCTTATAATGATTTAAAAAGTTTCAGTAAGTTTAATGATTAAGAACATGGGTTTCTTCCTAAAAAAATCATAAATTCAAATCTAAAAAAGATAGGATATCTACACCTCCCCAATTTCTAAAAAAGATAGGATATCTACACTTTGGAATAAATCATATATAACATCAACCCCCATCTCACTTTATAAAAATAAAACTAAATAAGATTCTTAAATCAGAGCTGGTCCATATTCATATACCACTTTCACTCGAAATTTCAATATAATTTTAATGTAACCTTATCCACATTTCATTATGGTCAGGCGGCACGCACCGAGCACTTTGGGATAAGAAATCATATTATATAATTTGAAAGTCTTTATTTACATATTTTATATATTATATAATGTAATTTGTTAGTGATTATATATTATATAATTATAGTAAGTTGTTATATATATAATTATATTTTATATTATTTTTATATAATATAATTTTTTATTCAAATGATTATTAATATAAATATTATTAATAAATATGTTTTTTATATTATTCTTTTATCTTTGCTCTCATATATGAGGGTGGGGTAATAGTGGGGGTGGGGAAATAATAGAGAAAACATTCATAATGATTTTTTTTTTTCTATTATTCTCATATCTCTATGAGAGTGGAGGTGGTAACAGAAAAATATTCATTATGAATGGAAAAACCCTTATGAGAGTGGTAGGGGTGGGGGATAATAGAGAAAATATTCATTATGAATGAAAAACTCATATGAGAATGGGGGTGGAAGGAATAATAGAGAAAATATTCATTATGAATGTCCTCATATGAGTGGAAGGAATAATAGAGAAAACATTCATTATAAATGAAAACATTCATTATGAATGTTTTCTCTATTATTTGCCCCATTCTATAAGGATGAGGGTAGGGAGAATAGTAAAGAAAACATTTCATAGGGTGGGAGTGGGGATGGAGGAATAATAGAGAAAACATTCATAAAATATTTTCTGTTTATTTTCCCAATCCCACCTTCATATGAATTTAGTTAATATGTGATTTATAATTTAAGATATTGAAAATAAGGAGAATATAAAATATTCAATATTTAGTATGTATTTCTTATAATTTATGATATTGAAAATAGTGATAATATAAAATATTCAGTATTTAGTATGTATTTATTATAATTTATATGAATTTAGTTAATATGTGATTTATAATTTAAGATATTGAAAAGAAAGAGAATATAAAATAATCAATATATTTAGTATGTAGTTCTTATAATTTATGATATTAAAAATAGTGATAATATAAAATATTCAGTATTTAATATGTAGTTATTATAATTTATTATTTTACATTATTTTTAGAGTGGATTTAATGATTAAAAATATATCTTTCCTTTTAAGAGTTTATAAATTCAAATACACAATAAATAAGGTATGGAGTAAGGTATCTATACCTTTATGAAAAGGTCTATCTCCTATTAATATAGGTACGAGGTAAGGTATCTATACCTTTGTTACAAGAATTAAACTAATTTTATGATTTTAATTAATATGAGATTTATATGTGATAATATAAAATATTTATTATTTAATATTTTAAAAATATTTATATTTTTCTATTCAAATGATTAATGATATAAAATGTTTATGGTAATTTAAAGTGATTTTATTATGAGTTTAATTAATATGAAATTTATAAAAAGTTTATGGTAATTTAAGGTGATTTTATTATGAGTTTAATTAATATGAAATTTATGTTTCAAAATATTGAAAATAACTATAATGTAAAATATTCAATACTTAATATTTTAAAAATATTTATCATATTTCAAATTATCTTACCAAAATATTAATTAAATTAAAATTTATATATAATTAATTATTGTTAATTAAAAATATAATACATAATCCAATTTTAGCCGAATTTTAAGATAACCCATATCCTTCAATTATATATTAACGGTTCAAATTCCAATTTCAACATAGCTTATCTCAATTTCATTGGATATTTGTCAAATGATAGCTCAGACTTTCCGGGGACCTTAATTTTCAACACAGATTTTTCACGTGGTAGGCGGTGGCCGAGGCGGCTATAAAGAGGCCATCGGAAGAGTCCGGAATTTGTTCTGCCCACCCATAAAGAGGCTGTGCTCCTCTCGCTCAGTGCTTGCCCGCCATGGCTGTGCTCCGCTCGCTTAGTGCTCCACCCGCTCAGTGCTTGACAGCCATGGCTGTGCTCCGCCCACTCAGTGCTGCGCCCGCTCAGTGCTCCGCCCTCTCAGTGCTTGCCCGCCACGGCTGTGCTCCGCCCGCTCGGTGCTTGCCCGCCAAGGCTGACGCTTCTTTTACTTCTTCAATCCTTCCACCTACTCCTGCTTCCGCTCCCAAAACCCACCAAGCAGTGCATACTTCGTCCGACTCACTTCAATTCCAACTCCTCGACTTGGTCTTTTCTCTGTGTAAGCCCATGGTCTTTAAGGCTGCCGTTCTCCTCAACATTCCAGACATTATCGCCACGCACGGTGGAGGCCACTCTCTCTCTGTAGAGGAGATCGCTTCCTATATTGCAGCTTCCACCAAGAAACCCCCTCACATTGAATACCTGTTTCGCCTTCTCAGATGTCTGGCCTCATACGGCGCCTTCACCGAGAGCAGAGACGCTGGCGGAGACTTTAAGCAATACAAATATGGTCTCACCAACCTGTCCAAAGTAATGGTGAATAAAGAAAACGATGAATCTTACGCACCTCTCTTACTTGCAATCGCCAGCAATGAGATGTACACTGGATGGGAGCATTTGCACGAATCTGTGATTGAAGGTTGCAACCCCTTCAAGAGAGCTTTTGGCTGGGGAGCTTGGGAATATATGAAGAGAGATCCCAGAGCAAGGGACATGTTTAATAAGTTTATGGCCACTGACACTCACGCGGTCATGGCTTCCGTTGTCCAGATTTACAATGATGGGTTTAAGAATATAAATACGCTGGTGGACGTGGCAGGAGGAACAGGCGCTGCCTTATCCACGATTGTCATACAACACCCTCACATCAGCGGCATCAATCTTGATCTCCCACACGTAATTGCCAGTGCCCCTACTTTACCAGGTAACCTCTACATATCCCACCTGTTAAATTCTTCGTCATAGGCATGGATTAAAGTATTGGGTGTTTGAATTGCAGGAGTGGAGCACGTGGGCGGGAGTATGTTCGAGCATATACCTCCGGCAGATGCAGTTCTTATGAAGGTCCTCCCTCTCCCTTTCCTTCCCTCATTCGAGCAATGAGTTATATATATATATATATATATATATATATATATATATATATATATATCTCGCTGCAAAATGCATCAGGTTTACCGATTCAGTCGATCCAGTTGCTGCTGACGTTTATGTATTGTAATATCTTTTTTTTTTAATTGCTGTGAACGGAATGGCAGTGGGTTTTGCATGACTGGAACGATGAGGATTGCGTGAGAATATTGAAGAAATGCCATGAGGCTACGCCAGCCAATGGAAAGGTGATAGTTTTGGATGCAATTGTGGAAGAAGAAGATGCAGGCGAGCAAGGATGTTTGAGGCGTATGGGGTTGATGTGTGACATAGCAATGATGGTTTTTACCGACGGCGGGAAGGAGAGAACGGAGGAGGAATTTAAGAAGCTGTTCGTGGAGGCGGGTTTCCAACGGTACAGCATCACAAAATTGCCTTTCCCTTTCCTTCAGGTTATCATAGAGGTCTCCAAATCCTAGATCGTCGTCTCATATCAGTACCAGACAGAAATAAAAGTGCACTGCTTTGTAATGCATGGGATATCAGACGGCGAGAATAGGAGATTTTCCTATATATCGGGCGAGAATAGGAGATCGCATTTTTTTTGTTATCAGCTTTTCATAAAATATGTGTTTGTAATGATGTTTTTGCTAAAGACCGGATAAAAATAAGATTTTTTTTTGGGATATTTGCTTGAAATTTAGTGAGAAATTGTTGAATTTTCTTAAGTAATTAATTATGTAGAATCACAGTGTTCTAGGAGTTTTTCAGTATGCTGAAGCTGAATTCATTTCTACATTCAGAAATGGATTTTGAATAACAAAAAATAGTAATTCTTCGTTATAAAAGTTGCACAAAATATGTATTTGAAATTTATACTTATGCTTGAAATCCAGTGAGAAATTGTTGAATTCGTTTAAGTGATTAATTATGTAGAATCAGAGTGTCCTAAGAGTTTAGTATGCTGAATCCATTTTTACAATCAGAAATAGATTTTGAACAAAAAAAAATAGTAATTCATAATTATAAAAGTTGCACAAAATATATATTTGAAATTTATACTTATCTGTTTAAATTTTTGATGAATGATTTTTTCTATTTATTTTCAAAGAAGTAAAACCATTATTGTTTAAAGATTTGGTTAAAAAATATAATTGGTGATTTCTTGATTAGTCTATTTCATTATAAATGAGAAGTTATCATGTTCAACTTTCAATTATTTAAATTAATTTTATTATTTTAATTTAAAAAAATTAATATATAGTTTTTAACAAAATCGTATTTAATTCTTTTTTAAGTTTCTAGATAAAATAGGTCCTTAGTTTCAGCTTCTTCTTAAAAAAAAAATGGTGTCTCTAAAAAAACTTGGAGTTAGGGATTAAAAAATATATTTCTTTTTTTAAAAATCTAAAGTTAGGAATTAAAAAATATATTCTTCTTTTTTAAGACTTTTGCAGCTCAAAATGTCAGGAGCTTATCTAAGAATTCGAGTATTTACCATGAGTCTTTTATTATCGGGAAGTTCAACAAACTTTTACAAAATGGGTCAATGGTGTGGAAAGCCATTTTGAAAACATTCCTCCTAATAGAGAACCTGTTATGCAAAGTAAGGTATAATATAATATCCTTATTAGTAGTGAAATCAATTATCTCTTACTAGATTCCCTTATTCACTTTTTAAACAGATAAGTTTTTTTTTCCTAAATCAAATTTGGCAATGACAATGGCTATCTTGACAAGATGTTGGTTTGTGGAAAGAGTATGCATCAATGTGGACTAATTTCGTTTCTTCTCTTCAAAAGGTTTTTGTCAAATTTTCTAACCAAGAAGACCAAATCATTTGGTCACCCATTCCCTCATGGAGATATAGTCTTAAGTTTGGATACATTGCTTTAACACACATATAAGAGAAGTTCTTCTCCATGGTGGGGTAAAATATTGTGGAAGCTTAAATGCCCCACCAAGGCTAAAATCTTTATGCGGCTCTTTTTACTCAACAAAGCATCCACCTATAACCATGGGGGAACTTTATCGGACCAATTCGTTGTAGTCTTTGTAAATCAGAGAATAGTTGTAGTCTTTTAAATTTGAGAATGAAACAAATGATCATCTTTTCATAGATTGTTTCTTCATGCAAGAAGTCTAGGTTGAACCAAGCAAGTCTTTGGGCCCTATCTTCTCGTGGGAAGGAGATTCCATCGAATCGGTTCTTAAATCTTGGATTAGGATTAGTGACCTAACAATCAATGACATAAAATCTCTCTCCCTAATTGCGGCTTGGGGAATATGGATTGCACGAAATCACTGTTTGTTTGGTGACTCCTTCTCCTTCCCCATTCACTGTGTTGTCCAAAGTCTGGCCATCCTCTCTACCCTTCTTAAGTCTCGACCCCTTCTCTCTAGGCCCCACATGAAGTCTCTACTATCCAAAAATATTATCCTTGGGCCTTTTCTGATGGGGTTTCTTAGGGCCAACCTACCACAAGAGGGGTAGAGGGATTATCTACGGTTCCTCCTTTTCTTTTTATGGCGACTCTCTACTCACTATCAACTAGATGATTGGGGTGTTTTCTCTTCAAAATTACACTCTTTGGCCACTTTTTCAAGAGATAAAAAGAACAAGAAGTGTTTTTTTTCTCACCTTGCATTCACTCATGTTTATAGACATCATAACAAGAAGCATACCTACTCTCAAATGTTGTAGTGGAAATTGATAAAAATTCCTAGAAAATGAGTGAAAAAACCCTTGAATATTTATGTTGTAGTGGAAATTGATAAGAAATCCTAGAAAATGAGTGAAAAATCTTGCATTCACTCATGTTTATTCATAACAAGAAGCATACCTACTCTCAAATATTGTAGTGGAAATTGATAAAAAATCCTAGAAAATGAGTAAAAAAACCCTTGAATATTTATGTTGTAGTGGAAATTGATTAGAAATCCTAGAAAATGAGTGAAAAATCCTTAGGCAATTGAATATTTTCACTATGAGAGTCCCTCTTTATAAGAAATTTATATATATTCTTTTACCAACTTCTTTAAAAAAACTTTATATTATAAATCTTTGAACTCTGTCATCAAGTTTATTTTAGGCTCAAGCCTCTTGAATGCCACATATAATTTTGTTCATTTTTTTTTTCTTAAAAAAATTATAATTTTTATTAATATAAATTATATTTTAAACTTAAATTATTTTCAAAAATAATAACAAAAAAGTTTTAAAAAATAATTTATACGACTTTAAAGTAATTAACGCCTTTTAAATATCACATGCATATATGGATGTAATTTTCTTCATTATTTTTCCTTAAAAAAATATAATTTATTTTAATACAAATTATATTTTAAATTTAAATCATTTTCAAAAAATGAAAATAATAACAAAAAAGTTTCAAAAAATGAAATACAACTTTAAAGAACCTTGAGAAAAAGAAAAAATATATCAACAAAAAAGTTTCTAAAAACAAAATACAACTTTAAAATAATTAACCTTGAGCAAAAGAAAAAATATATTAAAACAAGGGTAAGTGAAACGAGATTTTCAAATATTTTCTGTAAATATTTTAATAAATATTATATTTTACAAACACACTTATTAATTGCTTTTTAAGTTTTAGAGAACTCGTATTTGACAAAATAACAACTTAATTCCTTATTTGTTCAGGGAATGCAAATTTGAAAAAAAATTGCTCTCAAGTTAACCTACTCGCTCCAAGTATCCCTATGCATGACATTGATATCTGCACGCAAAAAAATATACACTTTCTCCGTGTTACCTGCCTCCCGCATAAAATAAGCAAATGAAAATGATAAGAGGATGATGACATAGGCACGGTGCACGGATCAATACTGAACCACTGCTCTCCCCTTAAATCCACCGCAATCACATCTCTTATGACGACAAAGAAAAGGGTACATTAAGGTGATCGATCACATCAAGGGCAGGGAGGGAGTAGGGACAGCCTCGGCCTCGCGAGTCGCAAGTGGATGAATGAAGAAACCAGCCGAATGGATATATATTATCAATGCAACTGCGCCAATAATGGGCAATGCATAAACAGTCAACTGGAGTGGAGTGTAGCAGGTTTACGACGAAGAGTCCCATCTCTCAAAATATTCATTCAGGATCTCCATGCATATTTGAATTCTACGTACATTGGGATGAAAGACTGCAATGACCGGCTTTTGGTTGAGCATTAGAATGTGGAGCTACTTTTTGACACATTTTTTGGCGATGCAGTTTGAAATTTTTGGTCGATCTAGAAATTTGATCGATTTTTTGAGCATTTGGGTTGGTTTAAAATGGGGCAAAACCTCCGGGTAAGATTCTGAAATGCATGGAACTTTGATCCATGCCAAACTCAGACTACCTTTGAAAATTTGGACTGATCCAGGCCCATTTGTTTGCCTGAAAAGAGGGAAGATTGCTCCAAACTTAGACTACCTCTGAAAATCTGGCCGAATCCAAGCCCATTTATTTGCCTGAAAAGAGGAAAAATTGCTACCTAATTAACTTACTCGTTAAAATGTTAATGTTGTGGATGCTTCTAGCACTTGTTATCCGTGATTCCCAAGACCAAAAGCCACAGAATGTGTGGATTCGTGAAGGATTGCAAAGATTGTCCTGTTAAGTTGCAAGTTCCAACCTTAATTTCAACTTGGCACATATTAAAGCAGGTACCCAAAATCAAAACACTGGTATTCCATGTGGCCAACTCGATGACAATGTTGACATTTCAAAATATGCTCTTGAACTAGAGCAGGTGAATATGAATTCCATTTAAGCAATCCAACACTTTGGAACTGGTTTGGTTTCGTATAATTCAGAGTATGAAAGCATACTTCCTTTTCATATCCGATACATGTTCTATGTTTAGTGTTCATGATTTCTTTCCAAGGTCTAATGATTGGCTTGGAAAGAAAAAATTGAACTTGTTTATGCACAACTTCAAATTCATCTAAACTCGTATATGAATTTCTCTCACTAAGATGCTCCTGTGGTGGTTGTTGATCTGAATCATCATCATCATCTAATTTGAAAATAGGGTTGTTATGAACAAAAAGTAGTTCATAATGTCGAAGATTATTTTGTTCAAGTTCATTATGAAGAAGCCGAGTTCGAGTTTGAAGCAATTTTACTTTGGATTGTGAAAATTTCAAACAAGTTAGAATAGATTGCAGAGTTTATTTGTCAGTCGTGACTTTATTTTCATCAGTTGAGAGTATTAGAGTGTTCAGTAACTCTAATAGTTCATCATTTTGAGCCATTTAAAAATTGACATAGACCTCAAAGGGTTTCTTGCGACTCCACCCTTTAACAATTAGAATTAACAATGCAGAGTCAATGAATGAAGGGTGTCAGCTTCCACAAAAAAATCACCCATTTACAATGTAATTCAACTTGGATATCACAGTTAACTATTCAAGGAAACAAAATCTATAACATTGACATTGTGTATACCCATTGGTCAAATTTAAGAAAAAATTCTTCTATGGATCCCAATCTTGTTCAAACTATGAGAGTAGAGAAGTGAATGAGCAAAACAAAAGTTGAGAGGAAACTTGAAACAAACCAGAGTAATACCCTAGTCATTTGTGACCAGATTTGAGCAATGGAATCTTGAGATTCAACTAGATGTTGGATGAGATGTTGAGCTAGACGAGATGATGTTGGACCACTATTACCATGTACCAATGGAGATCACCAACCACAACCAAAATAACAACAGATTCTTCACATGTGCAAAGATATCCCAGGGTCTTGTAAGGTTAAGAACTAAGGAGTCGCCACACCTCCACCAGTGCTTCAACAATAGTCCCTTTCTCCCTTTTTTTTATGGCTTGGAAAGGAGCTTCTCAGGTATTTTAAATCAACACTATTGGCCACTGGGACCGACCATCAGAACTTTGGCACTTGCAATCACTTCAATTCGCATAAGAGTTGAATCTTCTTTTGTCCCAAGTTTATCTATCAATTGCCAACCTCAAAACCTTCGCAAAGTATATTTCAGGACAACAAATGCATTTGATAACAAATCGTAATGAATCTAGGAATTCTCTTGGATTCTCATCCTTCAAGTCCTTTTTGATATGATGACCATATTCATATTTGTAATTAGTGAAAGTGGCATTCAAGTGTGTCTTGCTCCTTGCACATTGTCTTCATCAATTCCTTGCTCATAAAGTTGTCCACACCATTGCTTCACCTTTCTCTCAATCGATCCAATTTCGAATTCAATTCCTTCAACAATAATATTGAAAGGTTCTTGAAGAATGAAAAGGTTGAAGAATTTAAAATATTAGTCAACTACAAAGAGTGTTGCATCACACCATCCTCAGCCTCCAGAGTGCTCTAGGTCAAAAAATCAGACCATAAGACTTCCATGAAGAAGCAGAAATGGCCTTTCTAGGGCCGCCTATGGATGACACTAATTCCAAAGAATTTATAGATAGCCAACCACATAGTATGAAATGACCAAATATCCAACCACACATCAAAAAACATATTCCAAACCTATTGTAGACCATGCCAAGACAACGACCTTTGGTTTTCCCCAACTATTCCGATGAAAAGAATCTTGAGTAGCCAAAGAGAAGGGTTGTTGCACCAAAATACCTCATATCCGCCAAATTACTTTGAAAATGTGGTGTCCATTCCCATTATCGCTATCCATTTTGAGTGCCTAGTCAATCATTTATTTCTGGCTTGGTGTCTTTGCCTCACAACCTGCAAATGAGCTTGGATATGAATTGTTATTTCTGCATGAAATCCTGTTTAATTGTTGGGTTCCAAATGGTTACGCATTAGGATTTATGTAGATTATTATTAAGGTGAAGGTACTTCGAAGGTTCTGGAATTGTCCCCTCAAATTATCAACGATTTGGGCAATGATATCCCACTTCCTAACCTCACAAGGGTTTGATTGTTCTAAACCTCGATTTTCCTAAACATCCTAGATCCTCGAAGAAGAGGCCTTGTCACTCACGTAGCCACTATGAAAGGATCCCTCACGAGATGTTGAACATGAATGAAAGCAGGAGCAAGGCATTTAGATGCACGTAGAAGAGAGAGTGACGCCCAACACATTGAAAACCAAGTGGAGAACATAAGCATATTGAATGTTGTTGATTCTAAGGTTCTTCAATTAGATTTCCAACACACTCACCAAGAAACCAACGAGAAAGATCATGGAGATTTGAGAAAATACCAATCACTCTGTCGAAGATACTGTGTCTCGCAGGTAATAGATGGACAAACAAAGTGCGCGCGGGACAAAATTGCAGGCAGGGGATGGAAAAATAACACACAAAGAATCAAGCAAATAGATGGTTTTGCAGATTTGACACCAAATTGTGCACTCAGGAGAGGTAGAAAGACGTTTCTGCACATAAAACGTCCATAATTAACCTGTTATGGACAACTACCATATCATATTTCAAGCCTAATAACTACATGATCTGATACTATTACATTGTCATTTGACACCACCTATGCTCATGACGACTCATTGGCCTTAGTTACATCCCTTTCCCTGTTTACGGGAGAAATATCCCCCTTTTCCACAAAAAAAATATAAAAAAATCTAATTTTTCTAAATGTACACAACTCTCTTTAAAACAACCTACATATATACACTCCTTTCTAGTCGTCAATCCATGTACATGTTTATTTGGCTCAAAAAAATAATAAATCTTGACATTTTGGGTCGAGTTGGTGGGTTCCATAGGTTCCTGACCTCCTATAGCCTGTTCATAACTACTCCAACTGTCAAAAGGTAGTATAAAAGAGAGCCTTGGGATGGAGGAAAATGACATCAAAGAGATGCAACCTTATGTTAGCAGTTTCCTTACAGCTGTGGAAGCCCCCATTTCCCTATTTTTCTGAGATTACCCCCCCCGAATATCCTTGTTTTCAGGATTTGTGTTTCCTTTTATCTCATTAGGAAGAAGTCCATTGCTTCCTTGGACTCGTTGAAACATATAACTTTGGAGTTAGTACTTTCCATCTCAGGCCTTGGGTGGAGGAACTTGGAGCCTGGTTCTGGGATCATGTTGCATCAGTTACAGGTTGTAACCTACCACTTTTGATGTTATTAATAAAAGAAAATTGCAGAGAGATCTTATTTTAGGGGGTTTCGTTATTACCCATACCTCCCTAAGAGGCAATGCTTTAGAGGCTTCGGGCTTTGTTACCCTTCCCATACATTCGATCATGACTGTCGAGTGTTACCCCGGATGCCGACTGCAAGTTGGTGACTTTAGTGGCCTTTCATTAGGTTGACACACAAGGTAACTGCGAGGGGTGTATCACGATACTTGAGATAGACTCTACATCACACTGTTAGTACCCCTAGGGCGTGTCATCACGAAGCCTTGGCACTTGAGCTGGGAAGGGTTGTCAACAGGAGGTCAGGGTGAATGTTTCTCCTATCTATTTGTTTTCCTTTGTGTATTATTTGGACAACCAAGCCTCATCTTCCTGGGGTTGGAAGCATTCAAAAGTGTAGTCTTCATGGTTTGTGTCCCTCTTTAGGATTTTAGTTGGGTGCTCTGTCTTTTTAGTTTGGAATTTAGTGATTCTATTGGGACCTACCTTGGATAGTTGATTCAAAGTGGAAGACCAACCGCTTCGCCGTTCTTGAAGGCTTCAGGGCCATTCACTAGAAAAGGTGGATTCGTCCCTGCCTCCACGGAGGAGAAGGCTGGACCTGGCCGGTGCTTTTGAATCTACCAACTCTGGAGAAGTTGTTTTTGAGCCTCTACCTTTAGAAGAAATCACTTCTACATTGAAGGAAATGCCAATTTCTGATCTCAAAGTTGAAGGCTTCATCAGAACTCAAAATCCTCCGCTAACTGGACCTAACGATCCACTACTTGTGCAAGTAGCAAACTTTGAAGTAGCAAATTTTGAGGTTGCAGACACTGAATGTTTTTGGATCCAATGACATACAATGGGAGATAATGGTGACTTTCTCAAAGGTGGGAGTCCACATACTCCCCTTTCAACGGTAGGAGGAGGGGGCACCAGACCTCCTTTTCCTTGATGTTTTGGTAGTTGCGAGAGGTATTAACCTCCAAGTGTAATCTTTGTAGTTAGAATAGAATATTCCAGAAGTAAGAGAACCATTAAAGTGATGTGTGGAAACCCTAGAAGATAAGTCAACCTCAAGATAATATCAATAAAGTAATAGAAGGATCCAAAAAGAGAAGTCGAACCCACTAGGTAAAGTCACTTGGTGATGCAGGAGCATCGTCAGCAAAGGACACGCTGAGAGACAACTCAATGCCCTAGCGTGCCTTTTGAATTATTTTGAAGTTGGCGTTTCCTTTAAATATTTTTAAACAGATTGAAAATTAAAGAAGATAAAAATGTTTTGGAAGTTGAACGATCATGTGAGATCTGAGAGCTTTCTCTCTTAGCCTTTAATGTAACAAGGCTTAAGTAGTTGTTAGCTTTTACTTCGAGAGGAGAGGTAGTCGGAGGGAACCCTAGGATCCCTATGGTATAAGTAGATGCATTGTACGCCCGAATGAAGCTGCTGAAAATTAGTAGGAGATTGTTGTGATTTAGTTGTTGCTGAATTTTAGTTGTTGTTGTTTACCATAGCTCATGTAGATTTGAATGAATATAACACAGAAATATTGACTCAAATGCATGTGTCTCTATTAATTGTCTATCTGAGTGAATGGTAGGTTTTATGTTTATATTTTGCTCTCTGTTATTTTGTGTTTTCATGCATGCATGAATTACACTGATGAAAGCATGAGTTACCATGTTGAATGTATGAATATGCGAAGCATTAGATAAGTTTCACTTGTTTCTCTTCGACGAACCTATGCAAGGAGTGCGTATCATCCACAAGGAGTGAGTTGACAGAGCCTGATTCGGCCCCGAGCTCGGAAGAGATAACTTGAAGCTTTGTGCACAGAGTGTGCAAAACGTTCGCAAGGTGTTCGTCGACAGAGTCTTTGACTCAGAATCTTAGAAGAGATAGCGTGAAACTTTCATTTGCAAAGTGTGCAAAGGGACTATTGCAAGGTGTGCACAGTCGCCCACAAGAAGCTAAGTCTTGCATGAGAATCTGTTTCAAGGAGTGCACAAGTTCAAAATTCGAATAAGTGTCGAAGAAAACCCTCAAGGGAGTTAAGGGTTCAGAGGAAAGACAAGTTACAAAAAGTTAGCGGAAGAAATCCTCAAAAGGGAGGATCCCTTTAAGGTTTCTCAAATTAACGATCAAGTTCCCTTCAGAAGGAATCATGATCATTCCAAACCATCAGATCTAAGAGAGTCTCACAGTGGTTAGCCGTGAGTTCCTTTGGAAGCTCATGATTTAGAGGTTTTGAAGTGTTGAAGAGAAAAAATCGCCGAAGTCTGAAACTGCAAAGAGATCCTAGCCGTTGGATGGAAATCAGATACGTGATGATGGATAAGCAAGGTTCATGAAGAATAGCTTCAAAGAAATTGTGCCAAGAAGATAACAATTCTCTTGAAGTTGCGAAGGATGAAATAGATTTGGACCGTTGGATCCAGAAGAACACGTGGCACTTGATTTGACACTCCAGGTAAAGGTTACTCCAAGGGAAAGGGGTGTTTGGAACACTCAGAACTCGCGAAGCACGGAGTCCCAGAGTAGATCACAACTGTTGGTTTTGAAAAGAACGTGGGCTGTAGATCTGGTCTAAGGATTTGTTCGCAAACTCGAAATTCCGAAGCGCACGGGGAAAAAGGTTTAAGCCCACGGTTTTTTACCAGGGTTACGTGGAGGACTCTGCGGGTATTCATAAAAGTTTGAATAGGGGATTTCACACTCGAGAAGTAGGACTTTGACATGTGGATAAGCTAGAAGAGGTTCATCGTGAACCTATGAGCTGATTCAGCTCCCGAAATTGATCGATACTTGACTGGGAGGTCGCGCAACCCCGAGGGTGAGTAGTGGGTTTGCATCAAGTGCTATCAGAGCATAAATTTTGTCTATAGATCATAGGCAAAGGAGAGATGGTGAAAGGAGTTAATTTGATACCATCAAGTGGTATCAGAGATAGAAAGAACTCAAAATTGTACTCTGTGTGCGAGAGAGGGTCAACACAATGCTGCCTAGGAGACGAATAGAACTGCATGTAGCAAATCAAGCTGTCGAAAGAGAAATGAGAGAACTTCGTGCAAGGTTGGATGCAATGGAGACAACTCAAAGGAGAGCACCTGATGTTGGAGACGTTAGTGATGCAAAAAGCGAAGAAACAGAGGTTGAAGAAGTTGCAAGGGAAGATGCTGCCAAGGAACACTTGCTGAAAGAGGTTGTCAAATTGGGAGCTAGAGAAAATATATACATCCCGATGTATGAAGGAAACTTAGACGTTGAAGATATGCTTGATTGGATACGCGAAATGGATAAGTATTTAGAATATGAAGACGTCGATGAGGAGAAGAAGGTGAGACATGCTGTCACCGGATTAAAATGACATGCAATGATATGGTGGGATGAACTGCAGGCTGACAAACAAAGCAAAGGTATGAAAAAGATTAAGTGTTGGGATAGAATGGTAGCCAAGCTGAAGGCTAAGTTCATACCCAAGGACTATCAGATAAATTTGTCTAGGAGGTTGCAGAACCTGAGACATAAGGGAATGATAGTGAAGGAGTATACATAAGATTTCTACAAGATGAACATCAGGACTGGACAGAGGGAGAAAGATGAAGATAAAAATGTCAGGTACATAAATGGCCTAAGGTATCAGATCCAGGATGAGATCAACATGATGTCGGTGAGGATATTAGAGGAGGCATATCAAATTGCATTGAAAGCAGAGGAGATGTTAGCCAGAAAAAAAAACCCAGTGAAGCAGAGGTAGAAGCCCAAACAAAGGTAAGGGAGTTTCCCATGATAAGGCACAGAAGCCCAAGGGTGAGAATGAGAAAACCCACAGTCACTCAGAAAGAAGAAGAAGCTCTAGAGGGTGACATTCTAGTGGAATAAATTCTTTTTCCAGAGGAAGAGGAAGAATCAATGAAGGCGAGGTAAGGTGTTATGCCTGTGGAAAGACATGACACATGTCTTGGGAATGTCCCGAGAAAAATAAAGAAGGATGTGAAGCTC
Organism: Picea engelmannii; assembly: GCA_009831015.1. Taxonomy (NCBI): domain Eukaryota; kingdom Viridiplantae; phylum Streptophyta; class Pinopsida; order Pinales; family Pinaceae; genus Picea; species Picea engelmannii. The sequence continues at coordinate 387,144 of ML780370.1, read as the reverse complement.
ACATTTCATAAGCACAGAAGTTGAATGTTGAAGTAGAAGGTGCAGAGGACGAAATATCTCTGATGTTGAAGAAGGTTCTCTTGAAGCCGGAGCCAGAGGTTGAAAAGCCAGTGCAAAGGAACAGTTTATTCAAGATTGCTTGCAAGACTAAATATAGGGTATGCAAAGTGATATTTGACAGTGGGAGCACCGATAATTTAGTATCCACAGAGATGGTGGAGAAATTGGAGCTGGAGACAACTGCACATACGAAGCCATATGAAGTCTCATGGTTGTAGAAAGGACACCAGGTACTGGTAACTAAACAATGCCTCGTTGAATTTAAAATAGGAGGATATAGAGATGAGATTCCATGTGATGTGATTCCCATGGATGTATGTCATGTTTTGTTGGGGAGATCATAACAGTTTGATAGAAATGTCATTCATGATGGGAGAAAAAATACTTATACTTTGGAGATGAATGGTAGAACACACATGTTGTTGCCAATAGAGGAGAAGAAAGTAAAGGAAGAAGCCAACACAAGTATACTTCTCATGAGTGGGAAGGAACTCTTGAGTGAAGTTAAGAAGGAACATGAGATGTAGTTTGTTGTAGTGAGGAAACCTAGAGTTGTCCTTACAAGTACGTCTATGGATGATTTTCCTGAGGAAGTTCAGGAGCTGTTGGAGAATTTTGCTGACATAGTGGTGGATGAGTTACCCAATTCATTTCCACCTATCAGGAGTATCAACCATCAAATTGATCTAATACCAGGAGCAAGTTTGCTAAACAAAGCAACATACAGATTGACACCTCAAGAGAATGAGGAGGTAAAGAGACAAGTCCAAGATTTACTAGACAAGGGTTTGGTCAGAGAAATCTTGAGTCCATGCACAATACCAACTGTCTCAAGTCGAAGAATGATGGAGGATGGAGAATGTGCACAGACTCAAGAGCCATAAACAAGATCACCATCATGTACAAATTTCCTTTGCCAAAAATGAATGACTTAATGGATCATTTAAGTGGAGCAATTTTGTTTTCAAAGATAGATTTGAAAAGTGGATATCATCAGATAAGGATGAGAGAAGGTGATGAGTGGAAAAAAACCTTTAAGACAAATGAGGGGTTGTATGAGTGGCTTGTTATTCCATTTGGCTTAACAAATGCTCCAAGTACTTTTATGAGATTGATGAATGAGGTATTGAAAGACTTCATTGGTAAGTTTGTGATTGTATATCTGAATGATATATTGGTCTTTAGTAAAACTGAAGAAGAGCATTTGAGACATTTGACATTAGTGATGAGAATACTGTAGTAGGAGAAGTTGTTGATAAATTTGAAGAAGTCCTCTTTTATGAAGACAAAACTCATTTATTTGGGTTTTGTGATATCTTCAAATGAATTGAAGATGGATGCAGAGAAGGTGAGAGCAATCAAAGAATGGCCATCACCAATAATCATATTTGAGGTGAGAATCTTCCATGGATTAGCATATTTCTATAGGAAGTTCATTAGAAATTTCAGTGGAATTTGTGCTCCAATATTGGATACAGTGAAGAAGAGTCACAAGTCTTTTAAGTGGACAGAAGAAGCTGAGAAAAGTTTCAAGATATTCAAGGAGAAGATAACAGAACAACCAATTTTTGTTTTGCCAAATTTCGGAAAGACAATTCAAGTAAGGTGTGATGCAAGTTGAGTTGCAATTGGAGCAGTTTTGAACCAAGACGATAGGCATGTCGCATATTTCAGTGAGAGGCTGAATGAGACTAAGAGAAAGTACTCCACATATGATAAAGAGTTTTATGCCATAATTCAAGCCTTGAAGAAATGGAGGCACTACCTTGTTCCAAAGGAATTTATCTTATATAGCGATAATCAAGCTTTACAATTCATAACTAGAAAGGAGAAGTTAAATTAGAGACATGCTAAGTGGATAGAGTTTATGCAAAATTTCACTTTTTTCATTAAACATATTTCTGGTAATGCTAATAAAGTTGTTGATGCATTGAGCAGGAGATGTATGATTATGTAGGAATTACAAGTGAAGACCTTACACTACTACATAAGGGCGGATTATTCCACGAAAATTTTCCACACTTCCACTAGTTTCATCATTTTTTTAAAGACAACAGGATTTTCGTGGATATTTCCACGCACGTTTGTCACAATATCGACGAAAATATTAATTTAACCAAGTCGGGATGTTCGTCTCTATAGCAACGATCTTTCGAGGCAATAGCGATGCAAATTTTACCTATCTCATTGGTCGATGATAACAACTAATTGACTATTTTATCTATATATACATGACTTTAAGAGACTTTGCGACACAATTGCTATAGTTGCGACACTGTTCTTGGCTTTTGTTTGAGCTGTTTATTTTTTCTGTCACCCACCGGTTGAACAAATCCAATTCTCGATCTACATAGCTTGGATTTGAACTTGCAAGGTTAGTATGTTATTTTTTATTGATGTACTCATTTAACTTGTAATTTTTTTTTCAAATGTCCAAATTGCATTTAGCTTGTTTTTTCCTTGATAATATAATATGTGTGTACCATATTTCATGTCTTTGATTTTTGGATCTAGTTGGTGTATTCTATGGAAAAGGGTATGTGGATTCCATAATATTCTAGGTTTATGGAATCCACATATCTTTTCCCCTTCAATTGTAGCTATAATCTCTCTCTCTTTTCATTGATAAAGATATGGAATTGCTCTTGAAACTCAACCCTAATCGATGAAATGATAGTAATTGATTGCTATATTCCCTTCTTTAGCAGGGACTAATAAGATAAATAAACACTAACCCTAAACTTATGTTAAGTGTATATGTCGTTATTATATAAAGAAAATATTTGTACACATATGACCTTATTATAAAGATGTTATATATGTCATCATGATGTTGATCCTCTACACATATGATCACCTTATTATAAAGATGTTGACCTTATTATAAAGATTTAGGTCACTGTAAATAAACATATCATAATTGA